>CAJHQP010006170.1:0-40122 GCA_905132765.1 Moricandia arvensis | reverse complement strand
AATTTATTCCTGGTCTCTGTGAGAATCCTTGTGCAACAAGACGTGCTTAATATCTCACGATTTCACCATGTTCAATAATTTTCCTCACAAAGACCCATTTATATCCCACTGGTTTAACATCATATGGTGTCTGAATTATTGGACCAAATACATCTCTTTTCTTTAGAGAGTTTAACTCCATGTTTATAGCTTCTTTCCATTTCATCCAATTTGATCGTCGAGTGCACTCTAAGATAGACGTGGGTTCAAGATCCTCATTTATATCCATAACATCAAGTGCTACATTGCATGAAAATATATCATAAATGTTGACATTCTTTCTGTTCCATTGTTTTCCAGACATCACATAGTTTATTGAGATCTCATTAATATCAGGACCTTAATACCTAGAAGTTTGGCGTCCCAAACCTCCTTATTTGGTACTTTCGGATCGACCATGTCTGGTAATGGTTCGACCATGGTCGGTTTGACCATGGGCGGTCTGACCGTGGTTGGTTCGACCACGGTTGGTTTGACCATCACCTCGAATTCTTTCTCAACACCTTTCTTTACTTTCTGAGGGTTCTTATATTTGGAACATGTTGGTCTACCACGTTTCAAACGTGCCTTAGACTCTATAGCAACTTGATTATGTCCTTAGAAGGACATCAATTAGATTTGGTGCATTAGCAGTTGGTATATGTGACTTTTTTACTCTATTCGGGTCAGCAAATGAATCTGGTAATTGATTAGCTAGCTTTTGTAAATATATTACTTTTGGAATTCTAATTCACATTCTTGAATCTGAGGATCTTGCCAAGATATAGATGGTTGATACCATGTAATTTCTTTTACCAGCTTATTATTATCGGCCCCTAATGTTGGATTCATCAAAATGACTATCCACGTACCTGGCTTTAAACATATCACCCGTAGTTGGCTCAAGGTACTTTATTATTGTGGGAGATTCATATCCAACATATATCCTCATCCTCCTTTGAGGTCTCATCTTTGTTCTGTGTGGTGGAGCGATTGGTATATGGACGGCACATCCAAATGTCTTAAGATGGGATATGTTTGACTCATGACCCGTTAATTGTGATGGATAATATCTATGCTCACTAGATGGCCTGATGTGAATTAACCCGGCTGCATATAAAACTGCATGTCCTCAAGCTGCATGTCCTCATGAGTAATGCTCGAGCAATCAGTTGTATACGTTTTATAAATGATTCGGCCAAGCGTTTTGTGTATGTACATGTGCCACGGGATGTTCCACACTTACCCCCATGGACATACAATAATCATTAAACGTTTGGGACGTGAATTCACCAGCATTATCAAGACGTATAGTCTTTAAAGGAAAATCTGGAAAGTGTGCTCTTAAACGAATTATCTGAGCAAGTAACCGTGCAAACGCCAAATTGCGGGTTGATAATAGACATACATGTGACCATATCGTGGATGCATCAATAAAGACCATAAAATATTTAAATGTCCCACAAGGTGGGTTTATTGGTCCACAGATGCCACCTTGTATTCTTTCCAGAAAGTTTATTGTTTCCTTAGTCACTTTGACTGGTGATGGCCTAACAATCAGTTTCCCTTGTGTACATGCTACACATGTGAGATTCTTAGGGATAACTCTTCTTTCTTTCAATATGTGCCCATTTGTATTTGATATTAGTTTCCGCATCATGTTTGAACCGGGATGGCTCAGTCAGTCGTGCCAAAGAGTGAAATTCTTAGTAAACACTTTGTTTACCGTGGCATTAGCTTCTATCATATGATCTTGGCATAGTAAAGACCAGTAGAGAATGCAGGTATAGTCTCTAAGACTTTCTTATGGCCTTGGGCGATATCAATTATCTGAAGGAACTCTTTGTTTCCTTCGCCCATGGTTTATATATGTAAATTGTTCACTCGAATATCTTTAAAACTCAATAGACTTCTCTTTGAGTTGGGTGAATATAATGCATCAGTTATTTCTAGATGCGTACCCTTAGGCAACAATATGTTGGCCTGGCCATAGCCTTCTATTAGACTGGCTATACCTGCTATGGTACTTATGTTGGCGTTTTTGAGTGTAAGATCGATGAAGTATCTTTTGTCTCTAAGGATTGTGTGGCTCGACCCACTATCCACCACGATTATATCCATGTCATCTTTCATTCTTTAAAAGACAAGAATTATATCTGAGAGACTTCATATTTGAAAATTATTTATTCATTCTATTAAGTTCTAAGTAGACAAAGCAATAAAATGAATTCAAAGAAACAAAGAAGACATAAAAACAAAGTAAACACACAAAAAAGTTTTGATGTCGAAATCAACTGGATTCTTTTAGGCAATCAGAAGTTTCATATTCTATAAGATCATCTTTTTCATGATCAAAATCATCTTCACCATCTTGATAGACCAAGTGGGTTTCAAGATTCTTCCCTTTTAAACTTTCTTGGTAAAGGTCAACAAGATGTTTGGGAGTCCTATATGTCTTAGCCCAATGTTTAACCATCCCACATCTATAGCATACTGATTTGGTCGAGTGTTGTGGCTTAGAATAGATACCACGACCTTGGTCTCAACCACGACTGAAATTGGGTTGATACCCACGGCCATGGCCATATTGGTTTTCTCGACCATCGCCTGCGTGATAGTGGCCCCGACCACGGCATGCGTTATAGTGGTCCTGACCACGTCCTTGCCACCGACCACGGCCATAATGGTTCCTTTGGCCATGTGGTGTATTGTCGTGGTTAGATTCTTTCTTTGCCTCTGCGACCACATTGGCTTCAGGTAGTAGGGTTGATCCAGGAGGTCTCAATTCATTGTTTCTCATTAATAATTCATTGTTTTTGCTCAGCCAGCAATAGACATGAGATCAGATTTGCATATGTGGTAAAGCCCTTTTCACGGTATTGTTGTTGTAACAATATATTACTTGTGTGGAAGTTGGAAATGGTCTTTTCTAGCATATTCTTATCCGTTATATCCTCACCACGAAACTATCTTAAATAGGGCATAGTTATACTCATCCACGGACTTATAGTCTTGGATTCCGAGATTCCTCCAATCATACATAGCCTTTGGTAATAACATCATTCTTTGGTAATCATATCTACTTTTCAATTATGTCCAAAGGTCTAAGGGATTCTCTATTGTCAAATATTGATCTTTGAGACTCTCAGCAAGATGATGGCGAATTATCAGGATAACCTTGTACCTATCCTTTCTCACTTGCTTTATTGTCTCGGTGATACATTCACCAAGTCTCTTTGATTTCAGGATAATCTTAGTATCCAATGCCCATTGCAAGTAATTATCACCAGAGAGATTTAGGGCACCAAATTCCAAGTTGTTGATTTTTGACATCTGAAATCATATATCTTATACTTTAGGTCTAAGGTTCATACGGCCATGTAATCAAGTTATTCGACCAAACAAGACATACCTAACAAGTAATTTATATATGTTCATGCAAATCTATCAAACGTGATCTATATGTTCATATAATCTCAATCAAAATAATCAATCGGATCATGCAAAGATCATAACCTAAACATGCTAGTCGATTTAAACTATCATGTGATTTCAATCCTTAAAACATTCAATCAATAGAATCGACCAAGTTATAGTATTAGGGTTTCATGATTTTACACGGATAGTGTTTGATCAATCAATCTATTTCAAGCATGAATCTATTAATACTAGCATACATATTCTATTAGGGTTTTAATAAGTCATTCGATTAGGGTTAGTTCATAAAACAATCAATCAATCTAATCAACCTAGCATATAACCTCAATTCTCAAAACATTCAATCGAATCAATCAAGTAGTTTAAGGTTTTAAGTTTCGATTTAATCATTAGTGTTTTCGATTAGGGTTTTGAGATATTAGGGTTTATCGAGTTACCTTAACCTCCGATTGGGTTGAATGCACCACCAAGAGAGAAAATCCCACGAACTGTGTCCTTGCGAGCTTGAGCTTGTTGATATCGGTTTGAACAAGGATTGGTATCGTCCATTGAGCAAGCTTGATATTGATTGTTGATTACGGATCAAAGGTCTGAAGGTTTCACGATCAAGGATGGAGGTTCACGAACAAGGATGTTCGGGATTAATGGTTTTTGATGGGGATTAGGGTTTTTGATCGAAAGCTTTAGCTTAGGGATTTAGAAAGTATCTTGTTGATAACGTATTGTAAATTGAAGAGAGAAAAAGAGAGATTTGTATGTGTGTATTGTCTATTTCGTATTGTATTCATAAGCACAAGGGGTTTCCTTTATATAAGGATTACAAATAGGTAAGTCCAACATGGAAAAGAAAAAGTAGAAATCTTAAACCAACAAAGAATAGGTTTCCTATCCATTTAACCTAAACCCACATGGTCGAGGTTTACTAATCCTAGATGCAATAAGTTTATGGTTGGGGCGGTAATGGACAAGCCAACCATAGACCTATCGACCATAAACTATTCGGTTATGACAATCCATTATGGTTCACAACATATATGTGATATACTTCTTCTTTTTGTAATCCTTTAATGTGACATGGCGTCGAACTTTGGTGCTATATTACTTGGTCACTGCGGCAACCTCGCTCATGTAATGTCAGCGATATTTACTAACTAATTAATATTATTATCATCGACAATAATCATACTAAATTAGTCTAGTCTGTGTTTAACTTATCTGACTACCCCAGAGCGAGGAAAGGAGACCAGAGCGAGGAAAGGAGACCAGAGCAAGTCGGTAACTCATGGGTTAGAGCGGGTTTAACCCTGACTCTTAAAGGGTTTTTAAGGGGTAGAATCCACACTTTTTAAAAAACTCACATCTTCTTTCTCTTCTGCAAAAGGTAGCTCTTAAAGGGTTTTCAGATTGTTCACAGGCCCCATTAACACATGTTGACCCGCAATTGGTTTATCTTGTAAAACTTTTTTAAATCAGAAAAAGAGGTTAAAAACCCCTTAAAAGATCTTAGAATTAGTCATATTCTTAACTGGTAGTTACTCTAGTTGCTCTAGCCATCCAAATTATTTTACAAATATTTTTGCCAATAAACTTTGCTTTATTTTTTAAAACATACTGCTTAGTTTTCTTTTATTTACTTTCTTGAAACATACTGCTTAGTTTCTTTTTATTTATTCCAATAATATAGTGTTTCAGAATAGAAAATAAAGTGATGAAAAAAAAAATTATATATAAAATAAATTCACCTTTTATTTTATTACAGAATTGAGTTATATTCTAATAATACATTGTTTTAGAGTAAAAAATAAAGTACTAAAAGGGATTGATTTATATAAATTCATTTTTATTCTATTACAGAGAGAAAATAAAATGGAATTAGAGCATTTTTACTTTAAATTTTATTTTGAAGTGAAAAATAAAATACGTTTGAAAATGCTCTAATGTTTCCACAATATAAAAATGATGCTCTAAATGTTTTTAACAGATCTGTGAGTTTGATAACATATAATTAATGTTTATTAATCAGATTTTCATTAAAAATTAAACTAATTATTCTACATCTATGTCAAATACTGATTAAATTATACAGCAAAAAACTAAAAGATCCAGCTTCAACCAATCAGATCGCAATTTTCAATTAAATTTTAAATAAATCTTAAAATGAATTAGAAAATCAAAAGCCAATGTTTCTAAACTCTTTTTAAAGTGAAATATCTTACTTCACTAGAAAATGTATTCAATAATACTTCTTGAAAGATTAAGACGTGAAATAGACAACAACTTTTTGTAAACATAAATTATATTAATAAGTGATCATTAAGAAATGATTATTAAAAAAAGTGACAAAACAAAAAAAAATTCTCTCTTTTTGCCCCCTTTCTCCTCTAGAAGCGTTGTCACTGAGTTTGCCTTCGATTGGCGCGTGGTGGCTCCGATAATGCCACCGCCGGTCCAATTCTCCTTAATTTTTCTAGTATTGTATTTTAGGTTGTCTTTTGGTCTCGGAGGTTGCGGATCTGAACAAGTGAAGAGTCTGATAGCTCTCTGTCCTTCTTTGTGGCGTTGGTTGAAAAAGGTTCTGGCGTGAGGTTTGCGGTGGTTAAGCGATGCTTGGTAGGGGTCCATCACCGGTGAAGGTCGTAGATCGCTGGTCTTTTGTGTGTTCCTGTTTGCGACTTTCTTTTAGTGGATTAAAGTTGACGCGGCGGAAACCTAGTTCTAGTTCTTCAGATAGGACTTTGGAGTGGTGGTGGGTGTCGGTGGGTTCTAGCTCGCAGTCTTCCTCGGCTTGACCTGGTATCCCTCTTCCGGCTCTGTCTTCTCCTCTTATTGTTTGCCTCTCTTAGTGAAGCCTTAACTCCTGGTAGGTTGTGCTCATCCTTGTCTTCGGTTGCGACGGCTAAATCCCTTTCGGTTCGGTGAATTTCCCGGCTCGTTGTTTCAAGGATGTGGGGCTTTGGTCCTTCTGCACCGGTTGTTGGAGGTTTGTTAAGTAAAATTTATCTTCTTCCTTTTGGGTTCTCTGTTGTTTCTCTTTGCTCGTCAGGTGTGTTTTGGAGCTGTTTCAAGAGTTTCAGAGTTTCCTCTCAATAAGTTTGTCTGTGGTGTGCGCTTATCTCCTTCCTCCTGCTATGGCTTCATTTGCATGAGCTTTTGTTTAATGTTTCTAGGTTTCTGCTGGTTCTGTACTTTAATTTTGGGTGTTTTAGTTTAATTTTGGCTCCAGAGAAATCAAGTAATTCTGCTGGCTAGTCTCTAGGAACTTATGTTCTAGCTAGCTTTGTATATCAAAATCGTATCATACCTCTGTAAGTTTCCTTTGGATGAATGATGAATGATCTTTTAGAAAAAAAAATGATTATTAGAAATAGATGACGTGGGAACATTCTTAATTCTTGCTTCTGGAAGGGATAAATATAATTGCCACCAAAATCTCATTTTTATATTAATGGTTAAAAGCGAATTATTTTTAGAATACTCTCTATTTTTTTTTTCTTCACTCGTAATTAGAGTTTTTTCTATTCTTTTAAAATTTTCTTTATTCTTGAATATTTTCTTGGGCTTTAAGTTTGGATCATGTCAATTAATTGTTTGGGCTAAATGCATAAGAGAATATCTATTATCGGGAAATAAAAAGATTACAACGCATATATATGCATATCACAAATCGTTGTCACCCATCGACAGGGATGGAAGCTGGTGGCTGGTGACTGGTGCTCTGAATGTTATCGCCTGGTTATCGCATGTGGTGGCAAAAACTGGAACAAAGAACGGTACGAGCGTCCCAACATGCAATGAAAAAAAATCATATATACGCGTAAGTGAGCAGAAGGTAGATAAATAAATAACTTAATTATCCATATCATATGTTCATACTCTGCGCCTACATGCAGAGTCTCAGATAGAAAACGACACGAAGAAGAGAAACGTACCACGTGTCAGCTCTGAATACGTGTCTAGGTTTGCTGCTATATATAACCAATTATATCGTTCAGAAAGATATATGTTTTTTTGAGAGAGATAAAATTTATACCATTAATGTTTGGTTTCCATTAATTTCCGTCCACAAAATTTAGAAAATGAAACCGCTCTCTCAAGTTTTCC
Organism: Moricandia arvensis; assembly: GCA_905132765.1. NCBI lineage: Eukaryota > Viridiplantae > Streptophyta > Magnoliopsida > Brassicales > Brassicaceae > Moricandia > Moricandia arvensis. The sequence continues at coordinate 32,565 of CAJHQP010006170.1, read as the reverse complement.
ATTCCTAATTTCCTATATGCATATGAATAGTTTTTCGTTGTCATTATTTAGGCATGATAATAATAGTCTTTCTGACCGCTTTGTTTTCATAGTACAAGAAAATTAAATTAATTATGCTAGTTAAATTTAATAAAGTATTTCCAATAGTTTTCTCGGGGAAGAGGATTCGTTTCCAATATTTTTTTATCTACACCTCGTTCTAAATCTCTTATCCCAAAAAATGAAAAATAACTATATTTGCTCCCCTAAAAACTGATTAAAAGTCACTTACGAGATAAACCTATTTTTATCGCTGTGAAAAAAGGTATTTTAAAGTGGAAGACTTACGGTTTACAGAAAAACTGTCTTTTATGTAGGTAAAATAAAATATGTTTGTTGTGGATCTTTTGTACTGTTCGCGGATTCTACCAACACATAACAATTCGCGATCGGTATGTTTCTTTTTATTTTACCTTTTTAGACAAAAAAATTAAAAATAAAAAATTAAAAAACCCATTAAGAGTACATAAGATAATGATGCTCTAACTTTCCAAAATAAATATTCATATCAAGAAATATTTTAAGATACAATCCTTTTTTTATATTTTATCGAAGACATTCGGATCTATTATAAATATAGTAGTATCATACAAGAAATGATTATTAGTGACTATTCTGAAACCTTTTATTTAAATGGAAAAGAAAAATATCTCCTAAAACTTTATTTCCTCTTTGAAGAGGTAAAGTTGCCACATGGAGCACTTGACACCATTGTGACTTTGGGAGCCCCCGAGCTAATATGCATTTTATCTTCCGGCGTAAGTATCAGATTTAGAACCTAGCTAGAAGAACCACAACGCATTTTATTATCTTAATATATATGTATGAATAATCTTGTTTTTGTTTTTTCCGGGCTGATGTAATTTTATAGATACTAAGAGCAGGTTCACTGAGGGTCTCTTAGCAGAGGTTCTTAACTTTTCTAAAATACGTTTCTTAACTTTTAACTAAGAAAACCTAGGAGACGTCTCTTAAATAAGAGTCTTAAGAGCCGTCTCTTAACAAAAAAAATTTTAAAAAAAAAAAAAAGTCAAATTTAGTTAAGAACGTCGTTCTAAGAGACGCTGATAAACATGGTATTATTATTTTCAAGTGAGTGTGTCGGCTTCCCTTACTTAGATGAAAGGGTTTCGCTTATCATTTTGACATGACAAGTTGCATTCTCTGCTACTCCTACACGTAATGTCTGCATGCATTATTTGTTTTCTTTTGTATCTAATTAAGTTGTTTACTTTTCAGTTGTAAATTTTTTTTTCACTTATACCGTCCTTTGTGCGTATGTTATAATAGTTTTCCGATTTAGTCTAAATCAGTTTAACCGAAATCAAAGTTTGTACCCGTCAGTATATTATTTTATAAGTTTACAAAAATACGTATATATTATTTTATAAGTTTACAAAAATACGTATATATTATTTTACACAATAAGTTTAATTAGAGAAAATGTAACTGTTGCATTATCTTTAAGATTGGCGTACCGTACTATATATAAACCCTCGAAATGGAAACAGAATCACACAAACACCCACTAAAAAAAAAAAGTAACCAATAGTATTATTACTTGTAATACAAATAAAATAAAAAAGATGGCGGACAAAGGGAAGAACATCCAACAAGCTCAAGAGAGTTGTTATCAAGGTTGGATGAACTTACAATCCCGACGTGTACCCGAGCTTAAGCAAGCCTTGGCTCAACGACGGTCCCACGAAGGCACCGCCGACGCAGCCGCCGATGATAAGAAGCTCAGTGAATTAACACAAAAGATCATTGGTGATTTCAAAGAGTACGCCGCAAAAAGAGCTAATCTCTCACACCGATGTAGCTCGAGCTATTATGCGCCGTCGTGGAACACTCCACTGGAGAACGCTCTGATTTGGATGGGTGGCTGCAGACCATCCTCTTTCTTTAGGCTTGTTTATGCCCTGTGTGGGTCCCAAACTGAGATCCGTGTCACTCAGTTTCTCCGCAACATCGACGGTTACGACACTTCAGGTAAGGACTTGGACGTTTTCAGTTATTTTGGGGTTTTACTTCGATTTGGTTTTAGTTTCAGTATAGATTTTTTTTCTTGGTTCAAAGAATATTATACCATCTTTAATCTATTTTATTTACTATTTCCTCTAGAATGAATAAACTTTATAATATAAATAATTATTTTCTTCGAAATAGTAATCTCTAAATACAGTAAAAATGTTAATTTCCTCTAAAAAGGTACAGTAATCATTGTTTAAAAAGATGGGTTGGTGGAGATACTTTTAGTTCATGTTGGGTTCTGTTCAATAGGTTGTGGTGGTGCATCACTTAGCGATCTAACAGCGGAGCAGCTGGCTAAGATCAACGTCTTGCATGTGAAGATCATAGACGAAGAAGAGAAGATGACCAAGAAAGTCTCAAGCCTGCAAGAGGACGCGGCTGATATTCCTATATCCACCGTGGCTTACGCGGAGGAACACGTCGGAGAGCCTAATGCGTCGGTGGATCAAGCTCTCGACAAGCAAGAAGAAGCTATGTCCACTTTAGTGTCGGAGGCCGATAATCTGAGGGTACATACTTTAACTAAGATCATAGAGATTCTGAAGCCGATCCAAGCGGCGGATTTTTTGCTAGCCGGAGAAAAACTTCATCTTTCTATGCATGCGTGGGGAAGGTTAAGGGATCTCCGCCGTCGTGAATGTATCGTTGGTGCCGTAGATGAACCCGGAGGAAAGGAGGAGAAGTAGTCGTTATAATACTAGAGATGATATATATATTATATAATATCAATATCCTTATATATTTATTAGTTTTTCTTTCCCAAAGACTTTCAGTTTGCAATGCGTTTTGGATTTATATTAATAATATTTTATAATAGTTGTTTTTTTGTTTCAAATAAAATATATGTGCCCTGCCTTTTATGCGAAATCAGATGTCATAGTATGATTATGTATCATACCAAAGAAAAATCATACCAAAAAAATATTGCGGAGAAACTGAGTGACATTCCTTAAAAATATTGCGGAGAAACTGAATGGTAACCAAGGGAACAATGAGTAACACTAAGTTCCTTAACATTCCTTAAAAAAATTACCATTCATGAGGAATCGTTTTTCCTTTTCATTCCTTCTCGTTCCTTTTTCGTAGAGAATTATAGAACAGATTTGTTCCTTGTTAATTTTGATAAGGAATCAGCATTCCTCATCATTCCACAAATTTTATTCCTACTCATTTTTTCCTATCCATTCCTAATGTTTTTATTATGGTTACCAGTCACACCCATACTATTATCTATTCTTTTTGTTTCGTTACTGTTGTTGTAAGACATTTGATGTTTATAGAGTATTTTAAAAACTGGATTTTTCCTTTTCTTTTCTAGAGTCTATCCACGTGTATTTTTAGTCATCGGTACTATTCGTTTGCATGTAAAACTGTGAGTAATGTGCGCAGAGCGACGACAAATAGTTAGAGAAATTGATATTGGTGTGTTTACGTGGCAGTAACATGCTCTCTCTCGACAAGTCAGCTAGGAGATTTTGATCCAAGATTCCATCGGTTTTTATATCATCCCAAATGTTTTATTTTCTAATCTATTTTGCGTGTTAGGGAACAGTCAAAAAGAATTGCAACGGCCTTCGAGTCCCACCAGGTGAGACTTCATTTTCGGCTCACTTCATACTTGGTATTTCTTACATGGCAAATTATCAAAAATACCACATTTTTATTATCATTTTTTATGTTTATTTTAATTATTTTTATTTTTATTTTTCAAAATAAAAAAACACTTATAACTTTAAAATTAATTAATCTAAAATTTAGGGTTAAATTTGAATTGTATTATAGATTTTTAAAATATAAAATTTAAATTTTCAATTAATCTAAGACTTAAGGTTTAAATTTGAATTGTATAATAGAGTTTTAAAATATAAAATTTAAATTTTCAATTAATCTAAGAATTTTTTGTTTTTAAAAAAAATATTTGTGAAAATATCTTTTTGGTGAAGGTAAAAATAAATAATGATACCAATAATGTATTAAACATGAAAATACTCCATATGCGGTAAGTTCTTCCTTCCATATATCTATTCATAAATCTTGAAAAATACTGGATTTTTAATATGAGAGCCTTCCCATATTAGAAACTGATTAAACAATAATTTTTTCAGCAATACTAAACTCAAATATTGGCTAGGAGTATAATAAGTTAAAACATTAAACCATAACTTTTTGGTAGTTAAATGTATAACGATTTATTTTATATATATATATTAAAAATATGTTATTTCAATCCTATTAAGTGATAACTATAGTGTTATGTCATGGCAAGAATATCCAAGTCTTCAACAAATTTTAGGTTTGATGTGAATTTTATGATCCCAGTTCTCGATTTCTAATTTTCTACTAATTCAACATGTTTACGCAAAATAATTTCGGATATAGAAGAGATTATTGGGAGTTTTTTAACTAAATGCTTTCAAATTAAAACATAAAGTATCACATAATCAAAACCATAAATCTTATAGTTGTGTAAAGTTTGCTTGAAAGAAGCTTTATGAGTGATTGAATTCTAAACCATGAAACAACAAAGAAAGAGACAATAACAAACAATAGAATGGAAGACAATAGCTAGTGATAAAAAGCACGCCATAGCGGCTACACACTTTTCTTCTTCGAACTATCTTTCATATCATGTTTTAGTATTTCATAGGAAGCTTTGTCGCCCTTCCACCTGTTGTCATGCTAAGTGACCTAAATGGCTTTGTCACAAATTCATCCACCTCTCTTAATAATGTGATATGAAAAGGACTCTCAAAAGCATATGAGTTAATATTGTGGTTAAGGGATCAACAACAAAACCTTTACAGACTTTAGTGTTGATCATACTTGATGGAGAAGACTTCATAATAGGTGTTGTAGTGGGAGTAGACTGTGAATTTAGTAATGTGAATAAAGTGTTGAATAAGTTAAGTGAAACAACAATGTTCTTATGTTGAGAGGGAGACAATCATTGAGTTTCCTGTAGCAAGGTGGTCCACTATAGTACTTGAAGGAACCGAAGGATGGTGGTCATCAGAAGGAGCCAATACACAAGAAAATAGTAATATTGTAAGAAAGGAAAACTATTGCAATACATCAATTTTTGTTGCATTACAATGAGCTATATAATGTTGCTGATTAAATGTTTCAAATTCGTGATTGTCGCAAATATATTGCAAATTTTGTAATGGATTAATTTATTAAAAAAAATGTAGTAATAATCCAATAACATTTGCATTGCAATTTAGTTGTTTGCAACACTGAAAATAGTGTCACGTGATCTAAAATTAACTAGAGCTGGACCCGAGCGAGTGTTAATTTAAATCAACTCAAACCCCGTCTAGAAATTTATAATATGAACTTACCCGGACCCGGAAGGATCAACTCAAACCCCGTCTAGAAATTTATAATATCTACATGTAGTTTAGTTTTAGAACAACAAAAAACGATATCAAAAAACCGATTTCTATTCGGATGAATAGTTGGATGAATGTGAATAAATAAAAACTATTTATTAACCGGTTGGAATCTTTGTCACGAATGAAATAATTTTATTTAAACATATGAAATTATTATGATTAACACGTAAAATAAGTGATGTTAATTATTATAATAAATACAATTAATGAAGTAATTAGAAAAAGTAAAAAAGGAAGATGTAATAAAACATTTTAAAATTTGGATAAGACAATATTCCTAATTAGTAGCTTCATTAAAATATCAATTGCTTCATTTATTATAATGTAATAAATCGATTAAGTTAATTTGGATAAGACAATATTCCTAATTAATAGCTTCATTAAAACATCAATAGCTTCATTAATTACTGTTGTAATAAATGACTAAATTTTAGCATTCTCAGATTTGTACTTCTGTTTTAATAATATAGATATTTTGTTATTTTACTACGAAAATATTATAATTCTAACACAAATTTACTAAATTGTCGTTTGTTTTGTAGTTTTATTTTGCTATTTCACACATGATTTTACATGGACTGAATTATTTTTCAAATTTCAAATAATTAAAATAAAATATGAAATATTTAAATAACTAGAGTTTGTTAAATAATCAAAAATTATAATATATTCTATTTCTTTTCTTTTCTGAAAAGGGAACAATATCATTCCACATCGTTCTATTTCTTTTCTTTTCATAGATTATGAACATGTGAAACATATATTGATTGGGCTTTTATATTGATTGTTTTATTCTGATTTGATCATTCCTCTTGCAAATCGACTAGGATTCATCTGAAAACAATAGGAGAATGTAAAGTGAAGATCAAGTTGATGAAACAAATGAAAAGTAAATCAAATAACTGAACTGGATTAAAAATACCTACATAGTATTAACATTTCGGGTTTTGTTGGTTACCTTTGTTAATTATACATGTGTATGTTGCGTGTGAATCTAGTGTCTTTATCTTCTCTCTGGCTGAAGAGAAAGCAAAAAGTGAGAGATTAATTTCCTGTAAGTAAACAAGGAATTAAGAAATGCATATTTATAATGAACAAAAGGAGAAAATCTAATTTGTTATAAAAATCAAATCCCTAGATTTACTGTGTTGGAGTTATTTTAATTTTTAATTTTAAAAAGTTTTTTAAAAAAGGGAAAAGGCGAGATATGCACCAAATTATTTATATACATAATTTGTATGTTTAGTTTAAACTTAACAAAATAATAATTTGAAATAAAGATAGGATTTTATTTATTCTATTTTGCTGTTAAAATAATTGCAATTAACACTCAAGAAAAGGTCAAAATATAAATTACTGTTTTCGATAATATATAAAATTTATATAGTTTTGAAAATAAATTTATTAAGCATTCAGATTTTCAGTTCAGGTTAAAGCATGGTTTTCTTGTTTTGGAATTATTGGATTTAGAATTGATACATTTTCTGTTCAGTCTATAAAAATAAGAGGCTATGATAGAGTATAGTTTAGATAAGTAGTTTTAATAACAATGTAAATTTAAATTTTTATTAACATATTCACATGCAATTTTTAATAATTAAATACATTATATATTTATTTTAAAATCAAAAATAAATGTTTCAGAAAGACATGTTAAAACATTGTAAATGTAGTGATAAAGGTATCACATATTTTCTAACATGTGTTACTTTAACTCTTAATTTATATACACAAAAAACTTGTCTCATTATCATTAAATATTTTAAGCAAATTTTGCAAGAAAATATTTATATGTTGTGAAAAGGTAGTAAATTGGTAATGAAAAATCACAGCGAGAAAACTTTTTGCTGTTTTGCAGTGAATTTACAATAAATTGTTGATATGCATTCATCATTGCAAAATTATTGTAAAATTTGTTACCAAATCACAACAAAAGTTAATACTGAAAAAAAATATGTTGCAATACAACTATTTTCTTGTAGTACAAAGTAGGTTGCAATGCAAGAATGATTTCAAATTTGGATTGGAGACTTTCTATCTTTTAGTATAAATTTGAGATAATGAGCTAGCGTTATCCTTTGCTGTAAGACAATATCAATATCCACTACGGAGATTTCAAAATGGGTATCTATTGAAAGTGACGAGATTGAAACCTGAGCAGCAGTAAAAGGTAGGAAACACCACTTCGCTTTGTGTCTAAGGTTACCACACATTTCACACATAGCTGGAACCTATGTGTATTCAACATTAACAAGGAGAATATTACATTTTTTTATCATCCAGTGCAATAAGTTTTGAGAAGTCTCTATCCAACTTCATATAAACTAAAACCTTTGCTTCACCCATACTGCTAGGATCAAATCGAGGTTTATGTGTAAGAATATATTTTCCAAGTTCTAAGGCAATATGAGTTATAAGAGATGAAATGTCTACTTTAGATTTTTTTTTGGCGTCGAAAAACGTAGATTCATATTAGCTTGCATTCGCTAGGCCACCTTCAGTAGATAGCCAACAGGGAGCAAGACGGTTTACATAGGCTGAGTTGATTTCTCGTGATCGAGCACCCTTTGCAAGGTGATCCGCACAGACATTTTGAGATGTAGGAATAAAAGATATCGAACATATAAGAAAATCATTGTAGAGGGCTTTGATCTCATCGAGTTCAGCAGCCAATGCCGGCCATTCTTCCTCCAAATGAACAAGTTTCACCAGTTGTTCGCAGTCCGATTCAAGGTGTATTGATGTTAGGAGTTTTCAAGGTTCCTAAGACAAATGTTGTAGTATAAGAGATTGTCGAACCAGTTCTGAGAGATATAAAAGCACCGAGAATGCAAGTACTCACTTAATCTAAGTGCAATCGAATAATGGATGGTTTTAAACTATAACTAAGAATAAGAAAAGCGATGACTAAAATAACTTCCTTGATTAAGAGAAAGGAGAACTCATGGGAGTAGGGATTAGACCTTGGGTGAACAAGTTTCGAACTAAGGATGGCAAATGATCAATCAAACTATCAACCTTAAGCCTAGACACAATTCTAAACAAGCTCTATGTCTAGATGAATGTTCATTTGCTAACATATCTCAAACATCAAATGTCTTTGGTTGAATAATATGAAAGCAATCATTACTAACAAGTCTATTAGCTATCTTAGCACCTTTAACAACAAATGTCTTTGGCAAAGTATACTAAAAGCTTAGGAAAGTTGACTCAGGCATTTCATCGAACACCTTGTGAGGTGGGAAATGCCTAAAGCTCAACCCTTGAGAGGCCAACTCAAAGGATGCATTAAGAATACTCTACTAGCAAGGAGTAAGAGAAATCTACACTAAACATCCTAGTTCTAGCCTAATCACCCTTAATCTCCCTATCCCATGAATTCAAAGGTGGATTTACTCATTAATCATCATGATTCATCTTAAACCCATATTGGATTCAAGCTTAATCATGTAGATGATGGATTAGACAAGTAACAACAATAGAACAATGAAAAACAATGATCTTAGAAGGTTTTTGTGTGTTTTCTTCCAGGAACAAAGATTCTCTGCCTGGTCGGCTACAAGAAGTCCTTAAACTTAGGTTTAACCAGTGTAAAAACATGAAACAAAATGACCAAAAGGTCCCTAAAATAAGTTGAGTTTCGTCTGAGCAAGAACACGCAGCGACCTGGTGACATCGCTCCGGAGGGGTCGCTGCGAGTGCTCCACTTCGCGTCTCGAAGGCCGAGCGACCAACTGCTGTTGCTCTGGAGGTCGCTCCAGTTGGGAGCGACCTGGTGTGATCGCTGGGGTGAGGTCGCTCCAGGGCCTTCCACCTGCTTGAGGATGACACGACCCTGAGCGACTCTCCTACCTCGCTGTGGAGGTCGCTCTGGATGGGAGCGACATCATGAGGTCGCTCTGGCATGTAGCTCCAGCTCTGCTTGTCCTATGATCACCTTTAGCTCTCCTTTTTGGCTCCAAAAGCCTCCAACCCTCTTCAAGAACTCCAAGGAATACTCCAGAACCTGATAAGAAGTCATGTGTGCAAAATGCAACCTAGAAATGACTAAATCCTAGTCTACATGATCAAAATGCATGTAAATGGATGGACAAAAACAAGGAAATATGCAAGACATCATGTATCTCTCTCTTGCCCACCTTTAGCAGTTCTTGCATTGTCCATAACAGAGCTTCAGCTTCTGCGTGTAGCGGTGATACTGTCTTGATATCTCCTTTTGTACCGAACATTATAGGTACCTCATCTCGAAGGAGCACGAAACCTAGACCAGTCGCCTCCCTTGTACTTTTCCATGATGCATCTACTTGGCATCTCCATTCTTTTATAGCAATTGGGTTCGGCAGTGTGGCCTGTATTGGCTGGTCCTCTATTTGAGTCTCTGTTACCTCCGTTAGAATTTGTGCTAGCTGCCAACTCTCAGCTTCCTTTTGTGCAGCTTGTACAATGTCCATGGGAGCTAGGTCCTTGCCGTTGAAATTTTTTTCATTACGTGCCTTCCATATGTACCAGACAGTCCATGGAAAGGTCTCCAGCATCTTTGGGTCCACTCCTCGTTCTTTTGCTCTGTGCAGTAGGTAGTTAATATTCTCGTATAGAGAGACACGGGAAGATCCCCAGAGATGATGGAATAGGGGATAAAGCCCAGCACTGCAGTGCAGGAGGACAAAGAAACAAAGTATGGTTGATTGATTCTTCTTCAGCTCCGCAGCGGGGGCACGAGCTGTCTTGGGTTCAGTGGCGATGTTTGAGTTGAGATGCTGTCGCTAAGTATCCCGAGATGGCTTGCCATAAGAAGTGTTGAAGTTTTCGTGGAGCTTTCACCTTCCAAACCGCTTTCTTAAGTGAAATTGTGCTCGGTTCTAAGTTGTGTGTCATCGTAGACCGCTTCCTGATGTCGTGTGGCACTTCATATCCAGTTTTTACAGTATATAACCTAGACTTAGTAAAGTCCCAGCTAAAGCTATCCGGTCGGCCTGTCCTACTGATCCTTAGTGAGGTTATCCTCGATATATATGCCTCATCGACAAACTCAGTAAGCAGCTCTAGATTCCATGTTTGAGAGTCTTCCTCGATAAGATGGTGGACCCACAAATCAGGATCACGTTGTAAATTTTTTGCTCTCGCCGGTCTAGCTGGGGTCACTGGGATCCATGCATCTTCCCATACTTTTGTGTCGTGTCCATGCCCAATATTTTTCCGGAGTCCTTGTTGTATGACAGGTTGGGCTGCAAGTATACTTCTCCACCCATACGATGGGTTGTTCGCCGAGGTGATCACCATCGGACTCGAGTATCTATAGTACCGAACTTTAAGCACTCTTGCTAGTAGAGAATATGGATAATTGAGGAGTCTTCACAACTGTTTCGCGAGTAAGGCCAGATTAAAGTCGTGGAAGTAACGAAATCCCAAATTACTGCATTCCAGCGGGACACATATCTTATCCCAGGCCACCCAATGAAGATCTCTACTATTTTTTTTGCTCCACCAGAACTTTGACACAACACTACTCAGGTTTTTTAATGTACATTGGGGTAAGAGGTAGCAAGACATAACGTAAGTTGGGACCGCTTGAGCTATCGACTTGATTTGCACTTCCTTTCCTCCTTTGGATAATAATTTCGCCGACCAAGCGTTAGTGCGATAATTCATTCGCTCTTGTACGAAGATAAAGAATTGTTTCTTCGAACCACAAATCTTTTTAGATAAGCCAAGGTACATTCCCATACCACCCTCTTGGTTGATTTGAAGCGACCTTTTCAGGTCAGTTTTTGTGGACGCTACTACCTTGGAACCGAACAGAATTGAAGATTTTGACTTATTCAGTTGTTGTCCCGAGGCGTTACCGTATACGTCAATGATTCTCATCAGTTCGGTGCACTCCGAGTTCTCCGCCTTGCAGAAGAAAAGGCTATCATCTGCAAACAGTAGATGTAACACCAGTGGACATGTTCTAGCGATTTTCATCCCAGTTAGTTTCTTTTCATTTTCAGCATGCTTAATCTAAAAAATCAAAACCTCCGTACAGAGGATAAATAAAAAAGGCGATAAAGGATCACCCTGTCGCAGTCCGCGAGATGGTATTATCCTTCCTTTAGCTTCTCCATTGAGAAGGACTTGATACGATACCGATGTAACACACTGCATAATTAGATGTATCCATTGGCTTGCAAAACCCATTTCACCATAAGGTTCCGAGGAAGCTCCATTCCACTCGGTCATAAGCCTTACTCATGTCGGTTTTTATCGCTACATATCTGCTTTGGCAGCTTGGGTTCGTCCGTAGGGCATGGAACATTTCTTGAGCCACCAAGATATTGTCTGTGATTAGACGTCGAGCCACAAAGGCTGATTGTGTTTCCGAAATTAGCTTTGAGAGAATCTTCTTAAGGCGGGACGATAGGACCTTATAGATTTGTTTATAGCTGACGTTACATAAGCTGATGGGCCGAAACTCCGTCATCGAAGTCGGTCTCTCCGTCTTGGGAATCAAGCATATATTAGTCTGATTAAGTCTCTTGTCCATCTCGCTTGTGGCGAAGAAGTGCTGGAACATACTGACTATATCCTTCCCAATCACCTTCCAGAAACGTTGGTAGAAGAGGCTAGTCATCCCATCCGATCCCGGAGCTTTTTCTGGGTTAATGGCAAAAACAGCTTCTTTTATCTCCTTTCCAAGGGCATCTTCATCAGCGACTCATTATTCTCCTGTGTAATTGTTGCAGTAATATACCGGAGGGCTTCTTCTCCATCACTGTGTCTAGATGCTGTGAAGAGATTCTTGAAGTAGGCAGCCGCGAGGTTCTCTAAAGCCTCCTCCGTTTCTACCCAGTTCCCCATGGGGTCCAAAAGTTTTGTGATGCGGTTTCTAGCTCGGCGTTGTTTCATTTTGGCATGGAAGAATTTTGTATTCATGTCCCCCTCTCGGAGCCACATGGCCCGACTTTTTTGTTTCCAAAAGATTTCCTCTTCGCGGTATGCTTCACAGAGCTTCCATTTAATTTCCAGCTCTTCGTCACTCGATACACTATCATCTTCTTGTGCTTGCTCCAATTTAAGCTTTAAACTTTCTTTTAGCTTCAGATTGTTTGACGGGTTTTGTTTCTTCCATCTGGAGATAGCTTTTCTACATCTTCCGATCTTATCAAAAAGCTTGAGAGGCTCTGTGGGTTCGTTTTGCTCCCATCCCTGTTTCACGGTGTCTATAAAGCCCTCCTTCCCAAACCAGCGCTTGTCGAACTTGAACCCCCTTCTGCCTTGTGTCTGTTTTGTTCTAATCCTCGGAAGAAGTGGTCGATGATCGGACCCCCATCGCAGAAGATACTCCACATCAGTGTGGGAAAAAATTCCGTGCCAATCCTCATTACCAACAGCTCGATCAAGTTGGCACTGCACTCGTCCATTCCTTCTTCGGCCTGCCCAAGAAAAGGCATTACCTGTGTTAGGGAAATCTATCATACCACATGTAGAAAGCATGTTCTTGAAAGGTAAGAAGGACGACTCAGCTCTTTTGCGTCCCCCTTTTTTCTCCGAGTTGCTTTTGATCTCATTAAAATCACCCATCATCAGCCAGGCTCCTGTTCTCGTTAGACTGATTCTCATTAATCTCTCCCAGACCCTTTCTCGGTATTCAATAACCGGATCGCCACACGAAGGTGATGAAAACCTTATGTCCTTCGATCTTTTCTGCAATATCAATCATACGTTCATTCGAGAATTCAATGTGCACATCAGCATCAGCCATATAAAACAAAGCAAATCGAGGTTTATGTGTAAGAATAGATTTTCCAAGTTCTAAGGCAATATGAGTTATAAGAGATGAAATGTCTACTTTGGACTATTTATTGATGGTTTCAACCTATTTGAAAAGTATGGAATGCAATATTCACGTTGGCTAGTAATTGTGACACTTTACAATTTACTGTTATATTGAGTTTTTGTTCCTCATCCTTCTCGTCCCCAAGCTAGAGCATCCTAGGAGACACTTGATGTGTTTCTTCACATATTGATATATGAGCTGAAATTATTATGCATGCACGGTGCTCTTACATATGATGTTTTGTGAAAAGAAAATTTTCTAATGCGAACACTACATATGTGGACAATAGGTGATTTACCTGAATATAGTATATTATTTGGATGGACAAATCATGTGAGACTATTGTGTCTTTTTGCCAAGATAGTACGTGTGCTTTCCAACTAGAGTACATACGGAAAACATGTTGATTTGAATGTTACAAGAGATTTCTATCACAAGATCATCCATATCATAAAAGCACTATGTTGTTTACAAACGTTCCACCTCCTAAAATAAGTGGTAGAAATTTAGGAGAACAGTTTAGAAAAATTGATGCTGAAAAAATGCCAAAATTAAGTAGAACGTACATTATATAGTTGATGATATCGAAAAACAATACAATTAACATAAAAAAAAAATATTTTGCTAGGATTTACCTTATTAAAAAGTTCATTTGTTGCAATATAATTTGGATGTCATGCATGTTTTCTTGTAGTGAAGACATCAAACCCACCATGGGTATGCAGTATTAGAACATTCACGGAACCACCAAATCTGAGTCAAACCACGTTCATTCCTTTGTTCGTTTGATGGCTTAATGCCTTGTGAATATGTATTTACATTTTAGGAATGCATCTAACTTGTGAATAGGTATTGATTTTGGGGAATGCATCAAAAGACCTTTTGAATAAAACGTGTACACTTTTTAATCGCTACATGGAAAATGCATATCACCAGTACCGATTCCACCCTCACACACACATCAAAATACTAGTGATCAAACGCGAAAAATAACTTATTTTATTCAATCTTCCTTCTATACATCAAGACTCATATATCTCACAACTCTCTTTAGCTCTAAAGTCTGATGTCTTACCCCAAGCGAAGAACAAGAACATCACAATCGGTTTTTAAAAAAAAAAACTGACATGATCTCGACCAAAACCTAAACCAATAAAAAACTTCAAAAATCCAATAAAAAAAGAAAGAAAAAACAATTTTCAACTTCCTAATCAGTATCAGAAAGTAAATAAGCCGGCAAAGAACGCGATCCAGAAACCGATTCTCCATTATCCACACTCAAGTTCTGCAACTTCGGTTTCAATTCCTTATTACAAAACTCATCATACTCAACTTTATCACCACCTTTCTTCTTCATCTCAACAACAACCAAAGCTGGTGTCAACTCAAATATCTCAGCAGCTATTGTCAACGGACCCTTCACACTTCCTTCTCTTGAACCTTCAAGACTCATTTTACAATCCTTCTTCCTCACGGTAAAGCTCACAACCTTCGCAATCTCCTCCAGCTTAGATATAATCTGATTAACCGGAGCTCCGGATACAAACCTGGACCCTTCACCATCATCATCAAACAAACCGGATAAATCAAAACCGGGAGAAAACGAAATGAGATCAAACGCATTCAAACTAGCCGGTCTAGGCATCGACGACATGGCTCTTCTCCTACCATCAAACGACTCGAACTCCGATTCAGACACCGTAGAAGACCGTTCAGAAACCGACTCGACCGACTCGATTTCATCGTCAGCGTTAGAGAGCTTGTGATCATCTTCAACGTAGAACTTAATACGTTTAAACCCTTTCTTGAACCAACTAGTCTCCATAATCTCCGGCATTGTAAACCGTCTCTCCGGTTTAGTCTCAAGCATTCGAATCAATAACCGGTTTATCTCAACCGGAAACCATCTCGGACACCTGAAATCTCCTCTGTATATCTTCTTATACATAGCCATAACGTTCCGATCATGGAAAGGGAGGAACCCCGCCATCAGCACGAAGAGGATCACTCCACACGACCAGATGTCCACCTTAGCTCCGTCGTAGCCTTTTCTTGCAAGAACCTCTGGTGCCACGTAAGCAGGGGTGCCACAGAAAGTGTGGAAGAGACCGTCTTGTCGGATCTGATCAGAGACCGCGCTCAGACCAAAGTCAGAGACTTTCAGGTTCCCATGTTCGTCCAAGAGGAGATTCTCCGGTTTGAGGTCACGGTGGTAAACGCCGCGGAAGTGGCAGAAGGACACGGCGGAGATAAGCTGCTGGAAATATTTGCGGGCGATGTCTTCTTTGAGTCTTCCTTTAGCGACTTTGTTGAAGAGCTCGCCGCCTTTGACGTACTCCATGACGAAGTAGATCTTGGACTTTGTGGCCATGACTTCGAAGAGCTGGACGATGTTCGGGTGGCGGACGCGGCGGAGGATGGAGATCTCGCGTTTTATGTGTGCGATCAAACCGCTTTTGAGGACTTTCTCTTTGTCTATCACTTTGATCGCGACGCTTTCTCCCGAGGTTGCGTTACGCGCGAGGTACACCTTGGCGAAGGTTCCGTGGCCGAGAAGCCTGCCCATTTCGTATTTGCCGAGGATTAGAGCTTGTGTGTTGCTCTTTTCCTTCTTCTTCATCGATTTCACTTTTCTTAACAAGTCCGCCATTGAAGCGAGAGATCGTTGATCTCTTTCGTCGTGAAAAAAATGGTAGAAGAAAATGATGTCTCTCTCTCTTTGGCCTTCCTTCTCGTCTTCTTTGCTTTGTCTATGTTCTGTTTTTAGGGAGTTTACTTGAAATAGAATTCTTCTGTGTGTACATTTGGAAACTTGCTTCCGAATTGCTATGCAAATTTATCTCTCTTTTGGTTCCGACACATCTATGTATGTCGTAGCCAATAAAATAATTAGTTTACTTTTTAGTTAATGCCTTTTATTGGCAGTAACATGTTAGGAAAGTCCATTTTGATCAATGTATGTATAAAAAATGAAGATTTTATATTGGATTTAGATTTCTCTAAATAAAAGTTATCCGACTTTGTTGATTTTTCTAAATACTTATTGTGTGTAGTAAAGAGTTATCGGACTTAGTTGATCAATGAAATTATTTACGAATATAAATTCGAATTAATTAAAGAGTTATTGCATGATTAAAAGAATTATTTTTTCACCTTCAGTATTCAACATATACTAAAAGTACAAAACTCTTTGGCATGCAAATTTGTACGTGGTGATCGGTGTCTTACTTGAATTGTGGC
Source organism: Moricandia arvensis (assembly GCA_905132765.1). NCBI lineage: Eukaryota > Viridiplantae > Streptophyta > Magnoliopsida > Brassicales > Brassicaceae > Moricandia > Moricandia arvensis. The sequence goes on along the minus strand of CAJHQP010006170.1, from coordinate 16,041 downwards.
ATATCTTAGTTCAATACCTCCGATTTAGCTTACCAAATTGAATTAGGTTTTTATTTGTTTTTATTAGCTTAATTTCATGTTCATAAAAATGGCTATGAAGTGTGTCTTATAAAGATGTCATACTGCTTATTTAAAGTGGTAACCATTTTTAAAAGAGTTACCAAAATCTAATGTATCAGTTGAACTGAAATCAAGAGAAAAAAAATAAAAATAGATTTGAATTTCCAAATAGCATATAAAAATATGGGGGAAAAACTCGACACATGGATCTTGTGTCAAGTTAAAGTTAATGAAGAAAAATTATATGTGAAGAAGCAATAGAAGGGAGTTTAGGTTAAAGTTAGATGCATTTGCACTGCTACTGACCATTTCCTAATAAATTTAAAAAAGGAGTAGAAAACTAAAATGATCATCATAACTTGGTTAATAGAATCAGAAGTTGCCGGTATATAATGTATTATGTAATCAGTTATAATAACTTAATAATATATATATATATATATATATATATATATATATTTTTGGAAATCAGACATGGTTTATATCATTATCATTGTAATGGTATCAAGTTTATATCTTCTATGTGTTTGCTTACACATTTTGTCAAACCAATTATCAGCTGCGAATAAATGTATGGTGTAGATCCAAATGGCAGTTTTTTATTAAAATTTAACACCACAAAATAGGAAATCGCAATGATGTACTAATTGGTAGAAAGCTGCTTAGTCTTATTCCACATGACTACTCCGAAATTTAAGTAACACATCATAATTAACAAAAAAAAAAGTTAACGTTGCTATTTATATTTATTGTGTTTGTTGCCGATGAAGGTCGGTGATGAGATCCTAAGAAAACTTAACATAATGTTCGATCAAGATTTAAAGATACACAAAGTGACAAACTAAAAATGTTTCCACTTGTCGTGAAATTGAACTAAATGATGTTTTCGATAGTTTACCAAACCCAGCTAACAAAATCGTATCAAACATGATTAAGAATACCAGAAATATTTAAATCAATGGTTTATATGGACGGTGCATTTCAATAATAACGTGCACGTATCAGGCCACACTGGTCGTTAGCCAGGTGTAATTCGTGTGAACTTGAGTAATTACTCAAATTTTTTATAAAAAATATTTTAAAATAGTTTTAAAAAAGTTTTTGTCACAAAAATGACATTTAAAAAAATGACCAAAATAAATTTTATTAAAAGGTGTCAATTTACATTTATATCTCTTGGATTAACTAATCTATATTTAAGGTTTAGAGTTATGGGGTGGGGGTTTGAGAGTGAAATTTAAAATTGAAAAAAAAAATAAAAAATATTAATTCAAAAAAAAAAAGTTAATTTGTCATTTTTGTTCTTATAAATTATTTTTGTGATAAAAACTTAAAAAAAAGTTATTCGAAAGATTTGTTCAAATTTTATTCATGTAACCTTTTCTCGATTGACACTCAAGAAATGATCACACACATAAGAAATCATGTAAGCTTTTCTCTTTGAGATTTGGGCTTGCCAGAAATAGGGAAGATGCATGATCATTTACATGAATACAGAATTGTGGACACTTGGGCTATATTATATTTTCTTTCATATGGGCCTATAAGTTCCAGATAAATGAATCAGGCCAGGCCTACAAACTTTCAAGCTCTAGTCAAAGCTCCAGTCAATTTAGTTCTAGTATTACATAAGAATAGTAACCAAATACATTTTAAAGGAACAAGATCGCACACACATAAAACTAAAGCACATGGACCAACGGTGTTGAAGGTGGGGTGAGAGTGGTTTAAGGGATAAATGATAAAATAAAGAATGTGGGTTAACTTTTAGGTTGGGTTGCTCAAGGAGAATGTGAATATCTTAGATACTTTGTGGAATATTAGTTGGCATTCTATGGATCTTTTTGTCTTGGGATTTAGTGGATTTGTTTGGAATTTCTCGATCTCATTCTTTCTTTAGTTGTTATTCCAAGGTTATTTTAGTATAAATCATATCATGTACCATTACTTTATACTTTCCAAAAAATTACATGTTTTTAGACGTATATACTCGACTTATTATTATGAAGAAGAGGAGACCAAGGCAAAGAGTTTTCAGCAAATTCATTATTTTTGTTTTGAACATTAGCTTCTGTCGTTATATATCTCACAAGCTATAAGGTCAGAATGTAACGTCACAGACCACACATCGATCTAAAGAGGAAGTCTTTTTTTTTTATATATCAAAAAGAGGAAGTCTTTCGTACAAATAAATCCTCACATTCTCTGTCTATGTGCAAATTCATTACTACTGTTTCAAAATATTGTATATTTAAAAAGTTTCACACATATTAAAAAGTGTCTTAAATTTTGATTATAAATGTTTTGTTTTTTGAGATTAATTATTTTCATAATTTTAACTAATATGACAAAAAACTGCAAATTAGTAATCAACCGCGTACATATGTGTTATATGATCTGAAACTTCTTTCAAAAAGCCCATAAATAATTTAATTAATTATTTTTTCCGTTTCATTAAAAATATTATTTTAATATTTTTCATATAAATTGAAAAAATTATTGGAATACATTATATTTTGATTAATTACACATAATCAAAATTAGAATTTTAAAATTTAAAATTATCTATAAAATTGATATATTTGTAATTAATAATTAACTGCATTAAAATTTTAAAATAATATTTTTTATGTAATAACAAAAAAATTGTTAAAATAACATTTTATTTACAAACAGACGGAGTAAGATGTAATGTTTCAGTGAAAAAATTCGAAAATACATATTTTGGAGATTACTTATCAATTTTAGCATGTGATTATCGGTTTTTGGGGGAAACAATACAAAACAATTAACAATAGAAAATGTTAAAATAAAATCTGAGGTAGCCAATTCCTCTGTTGCATATACCATATATTATGCACGAAAATACGTCCACTATAACATTAAACCATAGTCTTTCTCCGGCGGACGTTTTTCCTTAATGTCATAAAAGATTTGCAAATGTTTGAAATTTATAACACTAATAGTATTAAAATTCACATAATTCGATGCACATTTGAATTTGTGTGTTTTTTCATGGGAATGTTTTGGACAGCGATATACCACACAATTATCAATACATCCAACTTTATGTAGTTAATATTGAAAAAGTTGTAAATAAAACGAGTTAATTTAAAACAAACCGTAAGTTAGATGTAAATTTTTATACTTCAATAACCCAAAAACTAGATCAGTGTGACTTCATTTTTGACGTCAACTACTGCACCATTATTTACTTTCAACCAAACAATCAACAAATTAATAACTGATCGTAATAAATATAAGCATTTATTACATGGCGAGTAGAGAAATGCTAGTAAATTCTTAAAACACTTTTTAGTACTAGTAAATTAAAGTTTTACATGATACCAAACTCACAACAAAAATAAAATGTTATTTTTATTTTGTAATGAATTTAATGAATTTGTAAAAAGTCATAGGGTCCACGTTTCTATTTCTCATCAGCATATGCATCAACTACCCACACAAAAGATGAGGCACCAACTATACCCATTTGCTTACTTCATTTGAGTTTCAAAACCATATACGTCAACAACAGAGTAAAAATCAATGTTTGGTTTTATACTTTATTGTAATATATAAAAAATACGCAATTTTGTTTGGCATATAAATTAAAACGTTGGTTGTTTATGTTTATTATACCACTGCATTATATTTCCGAAATTATGAAGTATACAGATTTGTCTCGGATTGGAAAAAGGTGAATTCCATATTTCCATAATTTCTCTTTTGATTTATCGGATACCAATCATGTACTTATCATCATTATCTTTACGAGGTTTTATTTTTGCCTCTCTTTACTTTTGAAAAAGTTAAAGGCAAACTAAAGTTTCTAAAGACACCTATCAATTTTAAATTATCCCAATCACTAAAATTAGTTGATTGTTTGATTTACTAATTTGAACATTTAAATCTATATAATTTAAAGTTATATGTATTTGTTAGTTTTGTGAAAATAGTTTTAATATACTCTACAAAAATTGTTTAATCCAAAACTTGAATAACTAAAATTGTTTATTTCCGGTGTGAACTTTAATTTAACTTTCTCTTTTTGTTAAAGAGAAAAAGTACCTTATAAAGACAATGATGGTAATAACCATGATCAAAGAATCCTCAATAATCCTGTAATCGAAAAGAAAAATCATTCAGTTTACCTTTAATGTAAATAGATAAATAACTAAAAAATCTTATTTGGTTTAATGCAACTAACTTATATCAGTTGCATGTTATAGTGATAAAAGAACATAACAAACCCGCGTAACATTACTCTACATATGTTTCTTTTCTTAATTTGACATCAGCAAAATTTTAAAACTAGTCTCATTTCTATAATGTTTTTTTTATAAAACTCAAGTAAATATATATGAATCTAAAATTTCCACAACTTAATTTCAGCTTCGTTGCAACATTCATCAAATCCAACTCAATAAAATAAAATAAAATAAATCGAGCTAATTTATATAAAGAAATTTGGCTTTTATTTATTCGTCATAAATCCACGTCATCGTTGGCATTTTATCAACCGCGCGTATGTATCTTCATCTCTCTATTCTCTGAAAACCTCACCAGCTCCTCTCATATACAGAGCAGAGGAACACAACTAAACCTTCTCTCTCCACCATTTTATCTTCTATGGAAGAACAATCATCAACATCAAAATAAGAAACTGAGAAAAAAATGTTTTCAAGACTGTTGCTTCTTTTTCTTCTCTTCTCTTCAGTCTCTCTCTCACATTCTTCCACCGTGTTATGTCCTAACGGCACAGACTTCCGTCAGTTAACCAGAGCTTTCCGTTACGTCTCCGGTTTCAACTCCTCCTGGTTCTCTAACTGCTCCGTCGTCGTCACTCACATCGTTCTTCCGTCAAGAAATCTAAACGGCACCGTTTCATGGACTCCGCTACGGAACCTCACGCGCTTACGTGTCCTCGACCTCTCCAACAACTCTCTAGATGGCTCTGTTCCTACTTGGCTCTGGTCTAAACCCGGTCTTGTCTCCGTCAATCTTTCCAGGAATCGGTTTGGTGGTTCGATACGAGTGATTCCTGTCAATGGTTCGGTTTTTTCATCGGTTAAGATGCTGAACCTCTCACACAATCGGTTCACCCACGCGATTAACTTAACCGGATTCGTTAACCTCACAGCTCTTGACCTCTCTCATAACAATCTTGGTGGTTTGCCTCTCGGTTTGGGTTCTCTCTCCGGTTTACACCATCTCGATATCTCGAGATGTAAAATCAACGGCAGTGTTAAACCAATTTCCGGTTTAAAATCGTTGGATTACTTGGATTTATCGGAGAACTCGATGAACGGTTCGTTCCCGGTTGATTTTCCCAATCTCAACCATCTCCGGTTCTTAAATATATCTGCAAACCGGTTTTCCGGTTCGGTAGGAGTAGATAAATACCGAAAATTCGGCAAATCGGCCTTCTCACACGGCGGCAATTTCGTCTTCAACGACTCCAAAATCCCTTCCCGCCACCGTCTCCATCCTCTCCTTCACCGGAATCCACCGCCACATCATCGAATCGTCAAAACGAACCGTTTCAAACGCAGCGCTTTTGTGATTGGTTTATCGTCTTCGCTAGGAGCTTTGGTTATCCTAATCCTCGTCGTCTCCGTGATTCTAATCCGCCGTCGATTGAAATCGGCGAGGACGAAATCGAGATGGGCGATTTCGAGTCCCGCACCGTTGGATTTCAAGATGGAGAAATCTGGACCGTTCGCTTTCGAAACGGAGTCTGGTTCGTCGTGGGTCGCGGATATAAAAGAGCCAACGGCGGCGCCGGTCGTGATGGCGTCTAAGCCGTTGATGAATCTGACGTTTAAGGATCTGATTGTTGCCACATCACATTTCGGAACGGAGTCCGTTATATCTGACGGCACGTGTTGTCCGATTTACCGAGCCGTTCTACCCGGAGAGTTACACGTGGCAATCAAAGTGCTTGAACGGATCAGAGACGTCGATCAAAACGAAGCCGTTACGGCGTTTGAAGCGCTAACTCGGCTTAAGCATCCAAATCTTTTGACCCTCTCTGGTTACTGCATCGCAGGTACTAATTACTTCTTTCCCGGTATTTATATTAATTATGACCTAAAGGTTTTAAAATTTGAATTTTATAAGTAAATGTAACAAAGTATTTTTCCTTCTTTTGACCAAATTTCTAAACAAAGTATTAACGCTAAAAAAACCTGACAGATTTTCTGGGCAGGAAAATTTCATGCACAAATTAGAAAGAAACACCTGACTTTTTAATTTTGAAGAAAAAAGAACTTATTGAACTTATTTGTAAATCTTATCAGTATATATCCTCTTTTTGTTAAACTATCAGTATATATCCTCTGAATTTATATTTGCTTAGAATTTTCTGGCTTAGGGCATGTTTATTGGGAGTCTCTTAGCAGGGGTTCTTAACTTTTCTAAGAACCGTTTCTTAACTTTTAACTTAGAAAACTTAAGAGACGTCTCTTAAATAAGAGACTTAAGAGCCGTCTTTTAACCAAAAAAAATTTTTTTTTAAAAAAAAACCAAAAAACGAGTCAATTTAAGCTAAGAACCCCAACTTAAGAGATCGTGGATAAAGATGGCCTTAGTTGGTGGATTAAGCTTATTTTAAACCAAAAAGTTTGGAGTTAAGAGTAGGATTTGACTATATTTTTCATATCATTTTTTTTTTTGCTGGGTGTTGATATTTGAAAACAACAAAGTATCGAGTCGTAGACGTCACTTAAATGAATTTTTGTCTCTACTTTCACGGGTTTCTGGAAAAAACCATTAATGGGCATTAAATGCTGAACGGTGTCGTATTCATTAGGAGTATGTATGTGTATGCTGTACAGACGAAAAAAGGTCAGTTGCATGAATTATGATACGTCACGTAAAAAAATCTAAATATTTTTGCGCCATGATTGCAAATTTTATGAATTTTCCTGACATTGACGTAAAAATGTATAATTATTCCAAAAAGTAACTCAGAAATAAAGTAATGTCTCTGTGATAGATTTCTTATGACTTAATTTTCGGGCTAGCGCTTTTATGATTGCACTAGGACGACTTTTGAAAATGTGCAGACAAGTCACATCCTTTGCTTGGGACTCGAAGAGACTATAGCTTGTCGGATATTTTCAGCAATATTTTAAAGAGAAATACCCTAAGATAACCCTAAAAAAATCTTTGTCAAAAAAATAACATTCAAAAACAAAAATGACAAATCTAGCATTTTTCTATTTTCAAAAAATTAAAATTTTTATTTTTCAGTTTTAAACTTCACCCTTAAAACTTCACCCCATAACTCTAAACCCTAAGTCTAGATTAGTTAGCCCAAGGGATATAAATGTATATTAGTCATTTTATTAACCCTTGGATTAACTAATCTAGACTTAGGGTTTAGAGTTATGGTATGGGGTTTTGGGGGTGGAGTTTAAAATTAAAAAAAAATAATTTTTAAAAAATAAAAAAAGGTTAGATTTGTCATTTTTGTTCTTGAGGGTTATTTTTGTGACAAAAACATCAAAAAAGGTTATTTGAGAGATTTACCCTATTTTAAATTATGGATTATGCTATATTTAATTATTTTCTGGTCTTATTAATATTTACCATGTTCCTCTTAAGTATAATATGAGTTATACGGATTTAGTTTTCGTAAGAATAACGAATTATTATTATGTTTTTAATATTTCCTTTTAATTCATATTTTTGTGGAGATAGAATAACGAGAGTTTGTGCTTTGTTGTTTTAGGAAAAGAGAAGCTTATTTTATATGAATTTATGGCTAACGGAGACCTTCACCGATGGCTTCACGAGCTCCCGGCGGGAGAAACGAACGTGGAAGATTGGAGCGCCGACACATGGGAGAGTCACGTCGGAGATTCATCACCGGAGAAAACAAACTGGCTAATACGTCACCGTATCGCTATTGGAGTTGCACGTGGTTTAGCCTATCTACATCATGTTGGTACCACTCATGGTCACTTAGTCGCTACCAACATCCTCTTAACCGAAACCCTAGAGCCAAGAATCTCTGATTTTGGTATCAACAACATCGCCAAAACGGGAAACGATGCTGATAATAACAATGTAGAGTTCGATGTGTATTGTTTTGGAGTGATTTTGTTTGAGCTATTGACCGGGAAGCAAGGGAGTGATGAACATGTGAAATCGGTTCGACGGTTGTTTAAGGAAAGGAGAGGAGAGGAAGCTCTTGACTCGAGGTTGCGGTTAGCTTCTGGAGAATCGGTTAGTGAGATGGTCGAGAGTCTTAGAATTGGTTATTTTTGTACCGCGGAGACGTCAGGGAAACGGCCAACAATGCAACAAGTGTTGGGTCTGCTTAAAGACATTCGTACCGTTTCGCGTTGAGTTAGGAAACAAAGTGTGTTTTAGATTCGGATGTTTGTTATGGAGATATATGTGCGAGATAAATGCGTTTTGTCAAAGCTAAATTATATGGTTTTGTTTGAAATTATAGAAAACAAAAGTTGCTAGTTCTGTTCATTAATGTGATCAGTGTTTTGTTAAAAGAAAAGCAAAACAAAACTCATGTTTCTTAAAAGATATCAGTTTAGCATTTTTTTAAAATGAAAAGTCATTTTACAATTACAATGTAATTTAATTCATTTTTGGTTGAATATTAATTCAAAAATACATTAATTTAGTAAAAAAACATCTAGTTATCTTAAATCTTATTAGTTAAATAGAAGTAACTAATACAAGTATGCATTTCATGTGAAAAGTATTTAAGTCTTTAAGTGATATTCTTTATAAAATGGAAAAGTATATATCAGACTGATATGTTTTCATAATCAAATTTTAAAAATATTTTAAATACTTTTTTCAATATAAAATTGTACAGGTAAGGTATATAAAATAGTAAAAAGAGGTATATATTTAGTTATGAAATGAGCCGGGACACTAACATGTTTCAAATTTAATTTACCTGTTGTACGAACACTTATATGTATATGAATTCATAATTTTGGACATATTTACTTATTCCGAATATAGTATATCCGTGAGATACACTTTCGTTTAAAAATTAGTCTGAATTTTTTTATAGGTATCGAATACTCCAATTGATAATAAAAATATATATTTTAGTTATGAAACGTGAAGGTTTGATAGGGACGTTTTCATATATGGTGCTAATTACGAAATGCAATTTTTCATTTTAGCCACAACTACAGATTTGTTTCCTTTTTATGATCAATCTTGTAAGACTTCGCTCGTGTATTTAGGTAAAAAGAATACATTAGTGTAAACCGTTCTGGCATACAAGTTACAAAATATATAATTTTGATCGAAATATCAAAAAGTATACACTAATTGTCCATATAAAATTATTGAAATTTTACAAAGAAGTATCTTAGTTTTCTATTTTCAAAACTGAATTTTATTTAAACATATTAATTGGAATTAAACTATTTATCCAAATATTTTCTACTCACAGAATTTTCTTGGAGTCGTACAACTCCACGAGATAGAATAATATCGAGGGGAAAATGTTAGATGTGAAAGACAAAACGAAGTTGGTAAGGTGTGGAAGTATTTGGTAAGATAGTGCTCGTGAGAAGCTGCTGAATTTATTTGTTTTTTTGTTCGTTTTTTCCAACGACGTGTACCGCATTTTCTAGTCCTAGTATGATGGTATTCTCAAAATAACTAACAAAGAAAAATACTATAAATATTAATGAACTTCTTAAAAGATACATATGCAATAGTTTATATTTTAAGTTATATTTAACACCATCCTCATACTTCTAAATAGAGCTGTAAAACTTACCCAGCTACATTTTATTGTAATCAATAAATACTAGATATTTGTTGTTCTTTTTGGTCGTAATAGATATTTGTTGTTGTTGTAAGTTATGATACAACAACAACACTATCACAAACTACTAGTAACGTAATACAAAGTTTATACTATAGTATGAAAAATTATGACTAGGCAAAAGACTCTTATCTTGGCTGCCTTCATTTTGTTTTATTTATATGTTCCACAATTTTTTTTTCCTTTTCTCTTTGTTTTGTTATCAATTCCACTTTATTCTTCTTTCAGTCTTTTATTTTTATATTAATTAACATGTTTTCTTCTTTTTATCATCATATTTCGATGTGGATATTCTTCTTCTCATTCACCAAAAGAGATAAACCAAAGTACTTGAGCCTTAGCAATATCGTCACGTCTATTTCTTCACATCCTTTCATTCTCTTCTTGACTTTCTTTTTCACCTTTTTGTTTGATTAAAACTTTCACTTTCCCTTTTAATAGTAAATAAAGCATTTTCTTTGATTCTCCTCATTTTTGTTCTTCTTTAATGGCATTTAACTTTCACATTGCATATTTCTTTCTCTTCTTTAATCAAATGGTTGCAGGTTCTGTGAGAACAAATATTTTCGAAAGTAACTATAATGTGTTTTGCCTTATAAACACTTCAGAATTCTATTTACCAAGTGAAATGCTCATAAAGCTCAAGGCTTTCTCTATCAAACATAACGTTATGATTTCCAAAAGTTGTATTGTTAGCTACAATAGGGCCTTCACAAATACGAGTCCACACTAACACTGTTTATAGGTTTAATGAGCCTTTTTGGGCTTTAAGTAATTCAAAACGTGAGTTGATGAAAATATTTTGTCGGAAGAGTCTTTTTCCTTCTATTTTATTCTGCTTAAGAACTTAGAATTTTTTACTTAGGAAAATCTGATGCAGCATCATGATACCAATAAATGATCTAGAATTTTTTTTATTGAGAGCAAAAATATACAATTTTATATATTATTTAATAATAAAATTATAATATACCCATTTTAGTTTCATAAAGTATACTAAAGAAAAAAGTTTTTAAAATTCAAAAACTTCTCAAAGTAGCATAATTTAACTTACATTTTATGATGATTCTCAATTTTTTTAAAAAAAATATCTTACCAAAATCCAAAAAGATTAAAAATATCACAAACTCTAGCTTTCTGAAGGTTTAGAAGAAAAATTAAATGATGCAGGAGATCTTGACCAGTATTATGGTATTTTGAAATATTTCAAAATTGTGGTTATTTTTAATAGTAGTAGCTTAGTGTAATATTTATGTGAGAAATGGAAATAGCTATTATTTAGTTATTATGTATTTTTTTTTGTATTCAGTGATATTGTATTTTCTTGTCAAAGAACTGATACGGTGAGGTAATATTTGATGTCCAATGCTAAAATCATCTCTAATCTTGCTGCATAAATTACTGAAAAATGGAATAGGATTGGAGATACTCTAAATCACACGTGATCAAAACAAAAAGCTAAAGAACACAACGGAAATAACGGAAACAAATGTTAAAGCATTAACGCATTTGCAACGATGGACATGTATTATTAAAGAATATTGTTTCTATTTTTATTGAAATTTTAAAATATAGATATTTTTGAATTTCAAGGAAGTTTTAGGTGTATATTTTTGTATTTTCTGAAATATAAAAGAAAAGAAATTTACATTAAGATTTCATTTTTATAAAGTTTAATAAAATCACAATGAACAAATAAGATTGTTAAATTTTTGTTTTTTTTCTTTTGAAATGTGAGGAAAAATAAAATCAAATTTTGATAAAATATATGTCAAAAAATCTAATTTTGTTTAATTTTGACAAGAATCAATTTTTTTATCAATAAATATCCACAATTTTAGAAATTTTATGTTATTGATAAATAGTTGATTTACGTAAAAATTCAACAATACATAGATTTTAAATTTTTAAATACATAAATATATATAAAAAATTTAGGAAAGTTTTTTTGAAGTTCAAAATATCTATATTTTGAAATTTTAACAAGAAGATAAACAATATTCTTTAATAAAACTGCTTGAATTTTGGTTTGGTTTAGTCGGTTTAAACTATTTAGTTAATAATAAACCAATTAAACTATGGTTTATGAGTAATTAAGTTTCGAAGTAGCGGTTTAGGGAGAAATACATTTGAAATTGTTAATTCGTGGAGAAATAAATTTATTACTTGCAAATCATGGATATTTGACACTAGATCATAGTTTGGTGGGGATTTGATGATATATGAAAGTTCTCATGGGGAAATAGCTCGTCGACCCTAGCTTCTATAATTCAATTCAATTTTTATATTTCCTTAAGTTTATAGTTATAAGACCATGAAAGACCTGAAAAGCACCGACAGTCAAAATTAAAAACTGTATGGAGCCAAACCTGAAAATTAGTGTGGGGCATTAACTAGAAACCTAAGTAATTACTGAATAATTTAATAATTGAACTGGGGGCAGTTTTCCCCTCTTTGTCTAAGTAGATTTGCCCCTGCATGATACCTTTACCGCCAAGTAATTATTTTCATATGTCGACTTTTTTGAGATGAGAATCTTTTTGCTGATAATCCTTTTGTCCCGCTTCGAAATAACGGCGCACTTGCACGTGATGATGTTCAAGGAGTCGATGATGATTTTCAATGGGAAACATGATTGAAAACAGAGATTCCAGAATTCCACGGAAATTCATCATTCAAAGAACTTTTCGATTGGATTGTCACGGTTGAAGAAATACTTGAGTTTAAAAGAGCACCAATGGACCATTGTGTTCCTGTTCCTACAATGCGATTTTACAATAAAGCATCAACATAGTGGACACAACTGAAATCTACACGAGCTTGTCTCGGGAAACCTAAAATCTTGTCATGGGACAAGCTTAAATCGAAACTCAAGAAAACATTCTTGCTGTATAACTATGCTCAACTTATGTTCCAGCGTCTACATAATATTCGTTAAGGAACTCATTTAGTTGCTGAAAATTCTACAGAATTTTTCTTGCTTCTTACCCGTGTTGATCTCCAGGATTTTGTACGGCAATTGGCAATTCACTGCCAGTCTTCGTCAACACATCCAGCACACCATCACCTTAATTAATCCTTTAATTTTGTCAGAAGCTCATCAGCAAGCCATCACCATTGAAGCACAAACCAGGAGCAATTTTTCTTGGTCTACCCTTTTCCCGACCCGTCCTGCTCAACAACAACAAAATGCTACCACTACTAATGGTTTGCTTCCCTAGCAAACTGATACTTCCCTCGTGCCTTTTACGGATAAGTCAGCACCTCGACCATCTTTGCTTCGTTATTTTGCTTGCGGCGAGATTGGTCACCATCAGTCCAACTGCCCAAAAACAAATCGCATGGATCTTCTTATTGATAATGCTGGAAATGACATAGAGGTAATTTATGATGTGGAAGTAACAAAAACTCTTGAGGAAACTGAGGATCTTGTTGCAGACAGTGGACCATGCTTGATAGTTCAGCGTGTCTGTCTCGCTCCCGGCCACATTGATGAAAATCCTCAATGACATAACCTGTTCCACTCAAAATGTATAATTGCAGGCAAGGTTCGTAAATTTATTATCGACTTAGGAAGTAGTGAAAACGTGGTGGATGAAGACGGTCAACAAACTCAAACTAACAACATAACTTCATCCTTGTCCTTATAAACTAGCTTGGTTGGACCAGAAGACAAACTTGCTAATTACTCGACGTGCTCTAATTTATTTTTAGTTGGAAATACATTCAAGGAGCTAATTTACTGTGATGTATCACCGATGGATGCTTGCCACCTTCTCTTAGGACGCCCTTGGATATTTGATCATCGAGTCCAACATGATGGTTATCGCGATACCTATAACTTTCGTTACAATGATCACAATTTTACACTGCAACCTTCTTTGCCCGGGAAACAAAGCACACCATCCACACAAGTCCTAATTCTACAGCGAAAACGTTATGAGCATGCACTTCGTGAAGAAGGACGAGTTCAGATATTGATCAACTCTTATGCTGAATCATCTTTACCATTGATTCCAGATAAATTTAAAGGTCTATTGGATGAGTTTCAGGATGTCTTCTCCAGCGAGTTACCACTCGCCATTCCTCCATTTAGAAACATTCAACACCACATTGATAGTTCCAGATGATATTCTTCCTAATCGAGCACATTACCGTATGAGTCATAGTGAGCATGAAGAACTAAGACGACAAGTTAAGGATCTCGTTGTGAAAGGATATTTACGTGAAAGTCTGAGTCCATGTGCAATCCCAACATTGCTTATACCAAAGAAATATGGCTTATGGAGAATGTGTGTCGATAGTCGCGCTATAAATAAAATCACAGTGCGCTATAGATTTCCAATGCCCGTCTTGACAATCAATTAGATCAAATTGTTGCTGCAACGATTTTCTCTAAGCTAGATTTTTGAAGTGAATATCACTAGATACGAGTCGGCCCAACAGACGAATGAAAGACCTCATTTAAAACTCGGGAAGGACTTTTTGAATGGCTTGTCATGCCGTTTGGATTATCCAATGCACCGAGCACCTTTATGCGAGCTATGAATCAATCTGTTCGGCCTTTTTATCGAAAAATTTGTGGTAGTTTATTTTGATGATATTCTGGTATTCAGTCTGTCCCTGACAGAGCATCTCGCACACTTGAAAGAAGTGCTTCTTGTTCTCCGTCACGATCAGCTTTTTGCCACAATGAAGAAGTGTTAATTTGGTTCTCCTCAATTTCACATCCTCGGCTCAGAAAAAGGGCTCATAAAAAGGGCTCGCCGTCGATCGAGGAAAAGTCGAGGCGATCAAATCATGGCCTACTCCAACTACATTATGAACAACACGAAGTTTTTATAGCCTAGTACGAAGTTAAGTACACGTCGGGTGTTTCAGATCGAGTTGCTGATGCGCTGAGTCGTCACCATTCTTTACTGTCTATTCCTCACGCCTCAGTCCCAAGATTTGAAGCTTTCGCCGACATGTATGAGTTTGATGATTTTTTGGCCGGATTCTTCATGACATACATACTGGTCATTCTTGTGATTTTATACTTCATGATAGGTTTTTTTTTTGTGGTGACCGTCTCTTCATTCCTGAATGTAGGCTCCGTCTCTAACTTATAGCTGAAACACATAACGAAGGTCATATCGGTCGCAACAACACTTTGCATTTGCTTGCACAATCATTTTTTTGACCAACCTTAGGACGTGATGTTGAGTGTTTTGTTGAACGTTGTACGACTTGTCAAACGTCAAAAGGCCATGCCACAAACGCCGGTCTCTACCTTCCTTTACCTATACCATCACAACCGTGGTCTGACATTAGTATGGACTTCGTGATGGGTCTTCCTTTACACAAAAGGGATATGATTTAATCTTCGTCATTGTTGGTCGATTCTGAAAAATGGTGAACTTCGTCCCATGTAAACGTACAACGGATGCTGTCCAAGTCACAACACTTTTCTTTCGTGAGGTATACAAACTACACGGGTTACTAACTTTTATAGTTTCAGATCATGATTCTCGGTTCTTGGGTCACTTTCGGAGGTCCCTCTGGAAGATGTTGGGTACTAGCCTCGACATGAGTTCGCCTTATCATCCTCAAATGGACGGTTAAACAGAGTTGAATAATAGATCGTTGGGAAACTTGCTTCATTGTCTGGTTGACGATTCTGTTAAAACTTGGGATTCTAAACTTCCTCAAGCAGATTTTTCTCATAATCATTCACTCCACCGAAGCTTGGGATTAAGTCTGTTTCAGGTTGTTTATGGTCTCAGATATGATCAAATTACCCCTAGAGAAACTCTCTCAAATAAGAGATCGATTGTAGTACTTAAGAATCGTATCCACAGAGACTCGATATCTCACACAATAGACTTGAGTTTCAGACTACGTTAGGCCAAATAATATAGAGAGTAATATTAAAGCAAGTAATCAAAGATTTTTTTGTTTGAGGGTGATAGACTTAGGGTTTCAGGAAAGTAGACTATAGAGGATAAATCTAAGGGTATCAATCATAGAACTCGATATCTAATGTAAAAGACGATCAGCTCCTGCTACGAGTCTAATCTATTGACTATGTCTTTGTTCCAACTCTCGTATGCGAACTCGAAATGACCGTAATTTGATGCTATTGGACTAGTGTCGATCGATGGTTGCTTAAGACA
>CAJHQP010006169.1:0-40138 GCA_905132765.1 Moricandia arvensis | reverse complement strand
TGTGTTGACATGAAGAAAATATGAGAAGTTAGGCAAGCACTATCAAGCACTCAAATGCAAGTGGAGAAGTTAGGCAAGCACTATCAAGCACTAAGTTTCCACTCAACTCCACTCACCTTGCCACTCAACTCCACTTACCTTTGTTTATTTTTTTTTCTCTCTTGTTGCTTATACATTTCAATGTCTATAAATTAACCTTGTTTGTAACACATTTTGAATAAGGAAATAAGTTTCTCTTCTTCTTATTCTTATTTGTTCTTGAGTGTTCTTGAGTGTTCTTGAGTGTTCATACTCTTTCTCTTCATAAATCATCAATTCTATCATGGTATCAGAGCTTTAAGCTCCTACTTCATTCCGCAAACCTTCTCTATCCTTCTCTTTTATTCAGCAAAGTTTTTATGGTATTCTCATTCCGCAAATCATAAAAATGGAGAAGGAAAACATAATTTTCGTGACCCTTGAGGGTCCTAATTATCTCTCATGGTCAAGAGTGGCCAGAATCACCTTGGGATGTCATGGACTTTGGGACAGCCATATCATGAAGGCTGGAACTTCAAAGAGGATGGCTGAAGAAGATAGATACGTGAACAACCACAACCAATGGGTTCAAGAAGACCAACAAGCTCTGGCTCTCATCTGTAACTCCTTGTCAAAACCAATCCTGAAGATCAATTCTCACATCAAAACCGCCAAGAGACTATGGGAGAGTCTTCAAACCGCTTATGGGTGTTTATGGGAGAGTCTCCAAACCATCTATGAGAACGACCGGTTCCTCAGCTTTCTCCTACACCTAGACTCATCATTCAACACACTGATAAAGAATTTCTTTACTGGAAGAAAGATTTCATGCCTAGATGATGGTGATCCTCTCAAAGGCCAGCTGGATAAATGTAAACCCAAGGAGCAGCAAGCAATTCAAGGGAGAACCATGTATTCTGCTCACATGGGTGATTCAACTGAAGACATGTGGAGAAATCAAGTTGGTACGACCTCATCTGATGATTTTGTGACCAGAAAAGACGTCAATTCCTTTATCTGGAGCACTGTCTTGGCTCTCATTGCTTCCAAGAAGCCTGGTACACATTCTCTTGACTCTAAACCTATCATAATAGATTCAGGAGCAAGCCATCACATGATTTGTGATAGGAACTTGATTAGTAATATCCAGCCTGCCGTAGGGAATGTAGTCATAGCAAATGGTGATAAGGTGAAGATAGAAGGGATAGGGAACCTTAAAGTGTTTGATAAGGAATCTACTGCCTTGTATATGCCTGGATTTTCATCTAACTTGTTATCAGTAAGAAGGGCTACGATTGATTTGGGCTGCCAAGTTGTGTTCAGACCAGATGAAGTTGAGTTTCAAGACCTGAAGACAGGAAAGGTCATTGGAAAAGGGCACAACCATCAGCAGATGTATCATCTTGAGAGGAATATGGTGTCAGAATCATCTATGCCTCACTGCCTGGCTAGCACCGTTAATGGCGCTGAGAACACAATATGGCATGCCAGATTGGGACATCCCCATACAAGAGCTCTAAACCTGATATTCCCTGGAGTGGTGTCTAAGAATGAAGAGTGTGAAGCCTGCATATTGGGGAAGCATTGTAGGACAGTCTTTCCACGGTCTGCCACCACCTATGAGAGTTGCTTTGACTTGGTTCACTCTGATGTATGGACGGCTCCATGT
Source organism: Moricandia arvensis (assembly GCA_905132765.1). Taxonomy (NCBI): domain Eukaryota; kingdom Viridiplantae; phylum Streptophyta; class Magnoliopsida; order Brassicales; family Brassicaceae; genus Moricandia; species Moricandia arvensis. The sequence goes on along the minus strand of CAJHQP010006169.1, from coordinate 38,451 downwards.
GTGTCAAGGGAGAATCACAAATACTTTGTCACCTTCATTGATGAAAAATCCAAATACACTTGGTTGACACTGATTCAGTCCAAGGATAGGGTGTTAGACGCCTTCAAGAATTTCCAAGCTCATGTCTCCAACCACTTCAATGCCAAGCTGAAGATCCTCAGATCAGACAATGGTGGAGAATACACAAGTCATGCATTCAAACAGTACCTGGCTCAACATGGAATTATTCATCAAACAAGCTGTCCATATACTCCTCAACAAAACGGAGTTGCTGAAAGGAAGAACAGACACCTGATGGAGGTAGCCAGATCAATGATGTTCCACACCAATGTTCCAAAGAGATTCTGGAGTGATGCGGTGGTGACTGCTACTTATCTGATCAATAGGACTCCAACTCAAGTCCTCAAAGATCTATCACCGTTTGAAGTCCTTAACCAGACTAAGCCGGCTTTGGACCACTTACGGGTGTTTGGATGTCTCTGCTTTGTGCTGATACCAGGGGAGCAGAGAAACAAACTAGATGCCAGGAGCACAAAAGCGATGTTCATTGGCTACTCTCCAACACAAAAGGGGTATAAGTGCTATGATCCAGTAGCCAGAAAAGTTTTAATATCAAGGGATGTGAAGTTTGTGGAAACAAAGGGATATTATGAGGTGAAGAATTGGGATGATCTGAGGGACTTACCGCAATCAGAAAGAGCCACAAACCTCAGAATCATTTTGGAGAACTTCGGCATTGGCATGTCTCCAGCAACTCAAGAAACAAGAAGGAATATCCCTGAAGCTACTGCACCTGTTCCAGAAGCTGTAGTTGAAGAAGATGTGATTAATGAAAATGAAAAAATTGCCCATCCTGACCCTGAAAGGGGGAATCAACAAAAAGCTCATGATCAGGATGAGACCAAATCAGAATCAGTTCCTGAGACTCAAGATCAAGTTCCAGAAGAAACAAATGAGGCAGCACCTGATCAGATACAGCCTTTGCGAAGGAGCACAAGAATCAGGCAACCGAAAGTCTACTTTAATGCTAAAGCTGTGGCACATCCAGTGAGTGCAGTATGCTCGCTTGCTCAATATCCAGAAGAACATCAAGTCTTCATTGGAGAATTGGATCAAGAGTACATCCCAAACACCTATGAAGAGGCAATGCAAGACAAAGAATGGAGAGAGTCTGTTGAAGAAGAGATCAATGCCATGATCAAGAACAACACCTGGTATGAGACTGAGCTTCCAAGAGGAAAGAAAGCCGTGACCAGCAGACTCTTGCATACCATCAAGTATCTTGCAAATGGAAAGCCAGAAAGGAAGAAAACCAGACTGGTAGCAAGAGGATACACACAAGTGTATGGAGAAGATTATCTAGACACGTTTGCACCAGTGGCGAAGCTTCATACAATCCGGATACTCATCTCATTGGCAGTGAACCTAGAGTGGGATCTTTGGCAAATGGATGTAAAGAATGCTTTTCTACAAGGTGAACTAGAAGATGAAGTGTACATGAGACCACCTCCGGGAATGGAAGAGATGGTAAAGCCAGGAAATGTCCTCAGACTCAGAAAGACGATCTATGGCTTGAAGCAATCACCAAGAGCTTGGTACCACAAACTAAGCACTACATTGAATGGAAGAGGATTTGTGAAGTCTCAAGCGGATCACACACTCTTCACTCTCACCAGCAAGTCCGGGATTATTGTGATCCTAGTCTATGTGGACGACATCATCATTACTGGTAGTGACAAGGAGGGGATCAGTGCCACCAAGACATTCCTCAAGACCGCATTTGACATCAAGGATCTAGGTGAACTGAAGTACTTCCTCGGGATTGAGATGTGCAGATCAAAGGAGGGGTTGTTCATGTCCCAAAGAAAATATACTTTGGATATTCTAAAGGAGGCAGGAGATCTTGGAAGAAGACAAGCCAAGACACCACTTGAAGAGGGCTACAAGACACTGCGAGAGGGGGAGTATGAAGATACTCCATTTGAAGATGTCAAGCAATATAGGAGAATTGTTGGGAAGCTGATCTATCTAACCATTACCCGGCCAGATGTTTGTTTTGCAGTAAATCAGGTTAGCCAGCACATGCAAAATCCCAAGGTTCATCACTGGAACATGGTGGAGAGAATCCTAAGATACTTAAGGGAGGCTCCGGGTCAAGGCGTATGGATGGCTTGCAACAGAAACACTGAGGTTGTTGGATACTGTGATGCAGATTGGGCTGGAGACAGAACAGACAGAAGATCAACTACCGGCTATTGCACATTCATTGGAGGAAATTTGGTTACATGGAAAAGTAAGAAGCAGACGGTTGTGTCTTGCTCAAGTGCAGAAGCAGAGTACAGATCAATGAGGAAATTAACCAGTGAACTCATCTGGATAAAGAGTCTTCTAGGTGACTTGGGGATTGAGATCACCAACCCCATGACCATGCATTGTGACAACCAAGCCGCAATACACATTGCGTCCAATTCAGTCTTCCATGAGAGGACAAAACACATAGAAGTAGACTGCCACAAGGTAAGACAAGCAGTAGAGCAGCAAGTGATCCTCCCATGCTACACAAGGAGTGAAGATCAACTGGCGGACATCTTCACCAAGGCGGCCAGCAGCAAAGTTTGTGAGTCCATTCTTCCAAGACTAGGACTCATAAACCTTCCATGTCAGTGATCCCCTCACCATGGAGTGTTCTACTCTTTTTCCTTTGCTTGGTTTTTATCCCAAGTGGTTTTTCCAAGTAAAGGTTTTAATGAGGGAATACTTCATGGCTTTCCAAGCTTGACACTCACTACTGTCAAGCTTGAGGGGGAGTGTTGACATGAAGAAAATATGAGAAGTTAGGCAAGCACTATCAAGCACTCAAATGCAAGTGGAGAAGTTAGGCAAGCACTATCAAGCACTAAGTTTCCACTCAACTCCACTCACCTTGCCACTCAACTCCACTTACCTTTGTTTATTTTTTTTTCTCTCTTGTTGCTTATACATTTCAATGTCTATAAATTAACCTTGTTTGTAACACATTTTGAATAAGGAAATAAGTTTCTCTTCTTCTTATTCTTATTTGTTCTTGAGTGTTCTTGAGTGTTCTTGAGTGTTCATACTTTTTCTCTTCATAAATCATCAATTCTATCAATTTGTTTGTTGTGTTTGACCATTATAGGAGTATACTGTAGTATGACTTTTTATTTCACTCTTTTAAATACATAATGCTTTGTGCATCAATTGAATTTTTATTCTCTTTAGCTCATATATCAATCATGAATATGATAGTCTAGTTTGGTTAATTTAAATAATTAAAAATTAATGTTTTGGGTGTGAGTGAGCATGGTGATGCATTTAGGAAGTGATGTATGGGGTTTAGACTTTAGAGTATTGGTAGGTTACACAGAGCCTAGCACTGTATGGGGTTAGACTTTAGAGTTCCCTCTGCATCCAACATGCATTCGATTCTCTATATTGAATTAATGTATTATCATCTTTTCCAAAAACTCTCATTTGATTAGTGCATTTGTAATTTCAAAATTTTCAATTGATTGTCAATGTGTCATGGTTCACTCAAATATAAAACGGACATTTGGAAAAGACCAGTGGTGGTAGAGTTTATGGCATACCTGATACCTCCTGTGCTGAGACAATAGTCATTGTTTAATTTTTTTTCTTTTTATTGTTTGCCAAAGTTGTTGATAATGCCATCATTATTACTGCTTCAGTTTCTTTGAGGGTTACAGACAAGACTGGTCGGGCTTGTTAATTAATTTATTTTTGAAGTTAAATAACGTCCGAGTCTTTCAACCACAATTTAATGTATGTTTACTTTCCCATGTATTCTTTATTGTACATGAATATGAATTTGACTTCTTATGACCTAAATATCTTCAAGTTTTATTCTTATTGTTAATCAATATGTATTTGACTTTTTATGACTTCTAAATATCTTTAATCAATATGGAAGATGCTTTTCATTGATTTCAAAACATTTTGTTTGACCTTTTAAGAAAATGATGTCTGGTAAATTACTTTTATACATTTGAGTTCTATTTGGAGTTTGGTTTGGACTGGTTAGCCTTTACCATCAAATTGAAGTTTACCCTGGATTTTTCATTATATTCATTAACAATAATGAAAAGGGAGTAAGGAAAGTTTAGCTGAAAATAACTAAAATCAAATGATTTTGTTTACAAGAGCCATGAGAAAAAAACTTCCTCTCAAGTTGATTTTCTCCCCTCTCTAATTTTTTTTCTCCTAATTTTGATTAGTACTCTGGGTTCTTTTGCATACTTGAGAGTATTACAACAAATTTATACTCCTACCTTTTTAATTATTCTATTACAAATTATGTATCTGTAAACTAATGTACATATATGCTTAGTTTAATTATAAAAGTGTTAAACAAAAGTTATAACAAAACTGAAGAGTGTAGTTGGATGCATGTTACAGTTCATGTGCAATGATAATTTAGTTCTTTATTCGCAGGTTTGATGCGGGTCTGAAATTGACGGCTCCAGATCTCAAGGTGAACATTTTCTATCATTTTTTCATATGAGAATAAGCAAGTTCAACATGTGACCCCTTTTGGTTTATGCAATCTGAAACCTAGTTTCTACAACTCGTATAGTTCTATTCGCATGCTAACAATTATTACTCCGATATGTACTATACTTTAAAATGCAAATTTAAATATAATATAGTAGTTTATTAACATGGTCTTAAGTCCCGTATAACGAATGATGTTGATATTTATACTAAATTTTAAATTGTCGCAAGTTTTAAGTCTCCGTTTCCTGATCTATCAAAATTGTTTCAGGTTCGAGTATATATATTCATATATGCGAAATTTTACAATACAGAATGTGTCGGTGTAGAATTGAAGCAAGATGAAAGAACAAGAAGAGGTGGAGGTCACGTGGGAGATTGGGAAGGAGTTCACGTGCATGAACACGTGGGAAGTCGCCAGCACGTCAGCACATGGTCCCAAGTGACTACACTCGTGCGGCGTAGCTTTGGTTCCTCCACGACCAGACATCCGCTTCTATTCAATCATTGGATACTCGCTTTCTCTCTTCTCTCACATACCTACGTGCAAGCTCTCGCGCGTGCAAACCACACACCCTTAAGGTGAGAACACTCGAAGGCCAACAACAATACAAAAAAATTGTGTAAAAATTAAGAAAACCAACAACAGTAATATTATCCTAAGTCAATCTAGACTACGTTTCACTATTATCATCCAACAATAATATAGAATATACTGAACATAGATCATTATGAAAATTGTAAAAAGTACAAAATCGATGATATATTGCACATGCACACTGCAAAAATATAGACATCTCATAACAATTTGAAGAGTAAACTAAAGATTATTCATTTGATTAAAATAGACTATTCATATGATTTTGGTAAGACACAGCTAGATAAGAACCGATCAAAGTAACCAAACCCATGTTTTATCGTAATATTGCATGAGCATATATACTCAAATCATTTTTTTCTAAAGAATAATTATATGTACTTAATCATGGGTTTATGAGCTCACTAATTTTGACTCGTCTTTACAAATAAAAAATGATAGAAAATCTGGTCCCACGTGTGTGTCCATATCCATGTGCAAAATCTCTCCCATGCATGTGTTCTCTCATTTTCCAAGATTCGGTTTGAGCTGACATTTATCACCTTCTTGATCTATCTTATACTAATTCTGATTTTAATTATTTTGGTAGTAATATATAATACGTATAGCAACTTATTAGAAACCTGAGTGTATCATTATTGATTTGCAAGCACTTTTGCTGGAAGAAAAATTCAGGCACATGATTATATGAGACTGTGTTTCTGTTTCCACTTCGACATAATGAGTTTTCTGACATAAATTGTAAGTAGTAAATTTATAAACTCTTGCTCAACGGAATTTTCTTAGTGACGTCAATAGAAAAAAAATCAGCATAGTACAACTGTAGTCTATATATATATACTGCATCAGTTAATAATTGTTCGCTAGCGAAATTAATCATTACAAGATAATTATTATATTTTTCACGTACTACATGATTGTATTGACGTATCTAACAATTTACTCGAAAGCTTAATCATTGCACATGTTCACGTGGGAAGCCCGTCACTTATTTTGATCCGTTCTGATAGTATTTGATTAATCTTATTAATCTCTTATTTGTCATCCGTGTTTGTATTAATAGATTTAAAGATAACTTTAGTAAACATATATGGTAAGCTTTGGAAAGAAACATACTGCTGAGTTGGAAAAGAATATTATGGATTAGAATACAGCTGTTCACATGCATGCACAAATTATATAACCAAATAAAGAAAAAATATAAAATATATTCTCTGTGATATATTACTAAGATAACTGAACCCTATGAGAGATTTGTTTTGTTACTTCTAGAGAACATAAGCCTGACTAAAATAGTTGATGATTTTATTAGGCGTGTAAAAGTTTCCTTATATACATAGAATACAATCAAAAAGGTTACAAAATATACAGCACATATATCCCTAATAATCTATATTTTATACACAATTAGAAAGAACAAATATTCAAGGGTTGTCATTGGTCTATATAGATCCTTACAGTCATATAAGTTCTGAACGATTTACGTTGAAACAAATTGTTTTTTTTTTTACTTTTTGTCCATTCTTTTAACTTATAATAACCATCCTGAACTTTAAAATTAATAATAATGCAGATGACAAAAAAAAAAAAATCTCAAGTATTCTCATTTAGCAATATCTATGACTAATTTAGCAAAAAAAAAAACAAATATATCTATGAATACTTAATACTTTTAAAGCTGAAAAAACAGAAAGTTTCAAGATTCAGAACAAAAAAAAAGTTTGCAAGGAGACAGGGCGAGTGAGAGCCACGTGAAATGTAAAAGAAATGGCTCAAAAAGACACCAGATATTCACGTGGGAAGTCACGTGAAGAAATGTCCACGTGTCAAGTTCACAAGAGAAACAATAGAGGGAGACAAATGTCCCACCTTTTCACCAGCCCGCGCGTGTCTCATTGTCTCTCTCTCACCGGACACCAAACCCACACTACAATTACATTTATGTCCCTTACTAAGAAGACTCTTGTGTTTTGGGCCTGATTCTAATGTTTTGGGCCTTGACCACGAACATCTGTTATGCTTGTGACATGCACATGGTTGCTCTATACACACCATTAGATTGATGGGAAATAAACGCTTAGATGGATTAATGATGCAGTGTAAACACTGTTATTGATTATTAGAAAAAAATATTGATAAACACTGAGAATAGTATTTTCAGTGTTACTATTTTTTGGTAAAATTCAATATTTGTTAGATATTGAAACATTATTGATTCATAAAGAAGATTAAAAATACATATACTCAACAAAACTATACACACGAAAAAAACACAATACTGGTAGAAGTATTGTATGGATAACTACTAAAATGATTTTAGAAAACCTCTATTAAAAAAGAAAGAAATTATTTTTTTGCTAAAAAATAGAAAGAAATTTCTTGTGATACATCCTACGCAGTCTGCATGGTAATTTGAATTTTTCTAAACCTCATGATATTATGCATTAAATTTAAAATATAATTCCATAAAAACCAACCGTTGCAACCGTAGGTACCCTCTCATGTTATATCGGTATAAATACAAAACAGTAACACACATTTGTGTGCACCTCTTGTCGTCTAAAAGGAGAGAGAGAAGAAGAAGAGGGAGAGAAACCATGCTGAATCCAAATGCTCGACCATTTGAACCTAAGGATAAGATGGATAGAAGGGTGAGAGAAGCCCCCTTGAGTAAACATGCGCAACCGTTTGAACCGGTGTACAGCAGCGACGAACATTCACTGTTCCTTACCTTCTCAAATGGCTTTCCCCTCAAGGAATGGCAGATCTTCGAGTTTTTTAACCGGTAAGTAACTAAATCTAATGCCCTAATCCTCTTAATCTGTATACGTATAACGACTAGTTTTGGTTTGTGCAAATGCGTTGTCACCATATACCCATTGTAGTGGAACTCCTGTTACATCGTGACATAGAATGTTGGCTTTGTGTACACTAATGTCCTAATCTATGAACCAAATTAATAAAATTATACACACTCATTCGCAAATAGACGAAGCGTATAATTCTCATAGACACATATATATATGTAAACTGCATTTTACAATTCGATATGCATAGAGAGCTGTCTTGCTTGTCACATTTGGTGAGTCATTATACGGTTTGGCGATAAAAAGTACATGCTTTTAAACCAATATTGGATATTTATAGTTCATGTACATATGGTGATGATAATAATGGTCAGGTCTTTCGCACCCAATGTGGAGCGAGTGATTGTGCCTAAGCGAGGAAGAGGGCCGCCTTTGCATGGGAGAGTCGTGTTCAAGAATACGGACATACCCGTCTTTGTGATGCAGGGCCGTGAAAAGATGTGCTTCTCGGTCGATGGTCTCCCTTTTTACTGTAAGAAGTTTGTTAGTAAAAAGACTAAACCCGCGGACACCGCGAGTACCAGCCACGGTGATGGTGGAAGCCACCCCGGTGGTGATGGTGGAAGCCACCCAGGTGGTGATGAGTGATCTGGTTAATGGACTCGGTGAACGGTGAATTGAAAAACCCTTTTTTGTCATATCAATCATAGGGTTTTTAAATTGACCGGCTAAACCGTTTTATGTTTTCAGCTTTATTAATAAAGGAGTGAGCGTTCGATTGCGAGAGAACGAATGTTGTGTAAACTCTTGTCTCTGTTCAGAGATATCTTTTAAGTATTGGCAAACTATTTTTAAATATGGTTTTTTCTTTTTCTTTCTAAGTAATTCGGTTGAATTATATGGTTATAGTGGAAGGTAATATGCAGATATAGATAACATCTTGACTAAGACAAATCCAGCGGTTTAATACTGATGTTAGATATGAAAAGCTCGTAGTTTAAAAGCCAAATATATTGCAGATAATGGTGTGTTGTGTATACATAATCATATATTGCATATTCTTTTGTGTGCGTTAAACAATAATATTTACGAATATTAGCTAGGGTTTTGAGAATAAGCCAATTTCAGAATTCTAATCAGACTAGTTGTTTTTGCTTAAAAGATTTAATTTTATTAGGTTTATTTTTGGACCTTCGATGGATTTGGTTTACTTAACCTAGCCTGCCGTATATGTATAGCCAAATTTGTATACATACTGTAATTAGGACATCTCATATTTGAAGCTTTTGACCTTGAAATGGTTCTGACATTTTAAACAAACAACATTATTATATATGTAGTGATTTCTTCATTAGCTTTATATACTCACAGCAGTAATTTGCTACATAATTTTATTACTGAATGTATAGAGATATTCTCATTTTTTTGCATTGCTAAAATAAATCAGAAAAACATTCTGAGTAGAAACGTTGATGGAAAACGTAAGAGAAGCGGAACATAACAAATGTTTTTTTTTGTTTAGTTCCGTCTTCGAGCAACTTGGCTATGTCTGCTGAAAAGGGCAATACAAAATGAACTGTACATAGGCTATATTTCTTATCATCGAGATATTAAGCTAGATTAGTAGGAGGATAGAGATATAAATGATGTGAATATACGTAGTTATTTAATACTATGCTTGTTGTTGTTACTATGGCATTTAGAAAAAGATGTGTACATGTTTTGAAGTCTTTCGTTTCTTTTCCCATGTAACCTAGTTTTTAACATCTTTATTAACGAATTGTATTCGCGAACCTATAGCCTTAGATTTCATTTGGATCGGAGCTGGCATAGAGTCTCGCAAACTACAATTGTCTCACTTTTTATCTTCTTTTGAATCATATGCATATGATCATTGTGTCAGGCTGAATGTACTTACGGTTGCTCATTGTGTACATACGGTTGTTCATATGATCATATGATGATTGTGTCAGTTTACTTGTATGCGATTTGGAAGTGGTGAACTATAAGGTCATTACAGGTTGTTCGATTATTCTGGGTTTATGAAGACAAATACACAAATCTATCACATATATGCCGTCTAGATGTGACAATATTGTAGTATCTTAAAACATTATAAATGTCTTTTTGTTGAAGGACACGCTATTGATTTTAGTGTCGAGTAACTATAAGTATTAGTTTTCGAGGTGTAAAGAACAACAAAAGTTACAATAGAGAGCATATAATCTAAAAATTAAGATGAACATATAATAATAAAAAGTAAACAAAGAAGCAGAAATTTCAAGAAGTATTCCGGGGTGGAAAATTAGGAGAGAAGAAAAGTGGATCATTATCAGATTTTCTCTCTTCAATGATGCAATATAATAACGATAAAGACAATATGTATAGGGAATCCACTAATAGATATATAAATGATGTGATGTAGAGTTGTTTTCTCTTACTTTCCTTCTTACTATATGTTATACTTTCCCTTGCATGTTTGGATTTGTTTATAGTTTTTCACAAATGTATGTTTCACATGCAAAGAGAAGTTGCTTTTACATGCTTTTTCATGCTTAAGGGCTTTGCAATCACAATGCGGCAAAATATATTAGTTATATCCGTGTTATTATTATATGTATAATGATATTCAGTCGGACTACAAGAAAGATATGAGAATCTGATTTGGTGTGGCCCAAGAGATGTTACTTATCAAACGAACTACACCATTACCCAAAAATACTATGATAGGTACACAATACACGCAGGAAAAAAAAGATGGCTAACACTATTGGAAATCTAAAATGAAGTATATCAAATACTACTAGTTGTTATAACACAAAATAAATAAAAAGCTGGATCTACGAGAAAGTAGAGCATCTCATGACTCTTGCCCATCGGCCATATGAAAAAATCGATTTTATTTTTACTATATTAATAATGGTTACCTCTTTTATGGGGAAACAGAGAATTGAATGAACATGATAGTTAGAGGGAACATCGTATTTAAGTTTCTGAACCGCTCCGGTTGCCTTTTAATACATGTACATATGCATTATTTTGTGTTGTTGTACATGTGTACGTACGTAGCTATTATGTATAGAACTGCAATATGTATAAATGCATAGTGTTTATATGCGAATAAATACTAAACCTTTTTATTTTCATGAAATATAAAGCAAAAAATTACCCCTCCCCCCCCCACCAACCCCAAAGACACACAACTTTTTAAATGATGAAAGCTTCAGCTTGATTTATTCATTTTCAATCACCGCCATGCAATGTTCAATCATCTTAATAACTTACTGCACATCTAAATTAGTAAAAAACAATAATATAAACGACGATTTTCTTTGTTTTAACATAATATCTTTGCACACCCCCAATTTTTTTTCTCTCAGTTGATATTTTATTTTCGATACAATAAAAATTAGTGGCATGTGCGCCATGTGTGCCATTGACTTATATAAAATAGTACATCTTGCATCCATCGTACATCGTTGGTTGATTTTCAAACAATCTTTGCTCAGTCTTTCTTAGTTTGTAGACTTTTATATATATATATTTGCACCATCAAAGCATACAATTATGTATATACCACAAACTATACGAAGGTTGACCAGAAAAAAGTTGAAAAATACACAACTACACAAAGTTTTTCTTCTTATATATGATGGATTCAATCAGTTTTCCCTTGTCTTCTTCCTCGTCTACAGCTACTAAGAACAAAATGTTAATAATAAAATTATATTTATAAACTCAAACTGGATTATATTATAAAACAAATCAGAACCGCGTAACTGGTCGATGTTCCTCAATCGACTGAACAGATTCTAACTGAACAATAGCCACACGTTCCTGAAGTGGACACTAATTCAATTTATTTCATAACTAAGACTAGTAGACTAGTCTTTGGGTATATATATATATATATATAGTACGTGTGCATAATGTCGTTCGTTATTCAATGAATTCTTCTATGGTCACAGAAGAAAAAATATTTAAAATTAAATTAATATTTATCTATTTATGGTGGCCATACAAAATAAATTGATTTCCTAATTAATTATGATGACGCCGAATCGAATATGACTTATCGAACAATGTTACGTATAATAACATTTGATTAGGTATGTGGGCGTTTTATGTTTAATCAACATTTAATACCGTGACCCATTCGTATTAATATAGATTTATGTAATTAATTGAAGGAAATGGCTTGATGATGCCTTTTGTCACAGGAAGTGTGAATCTCGTTTTCTCAAAAAAAAAAAAAGTGTGAATCTCGTGGTTATTTTTTTATGACCACCGATTGGACTCACACTATTTACGGCATGTGAAATAAAATACCTTAAGGCAATATATCAATATTTTTTTCCGTCAGGCAATATATCAATATAACTTATTTATTTGGACATGAGTTATAAGTATAACTATGGAGATGTCAAAACAACATTTTTGCATTGCTTACATCCGAGTATGGACATAGCTAGTACTTTTTTTTAGCTCGTACTTTCTCCCATTGTTTTAATCTAATCGTACTCTATTTCTTATTATACCAATGAAATATAGTAAAGAAGAAGAAACGAAAAGAACTAGTATAGATGCTAAATTATACTCTCACTATTTTATAAGAACATATTATTTGATGTTTTCTTGTTATTTTAAAATTTCAATGCAATTTATGTTTACTTGATTTTGATATCAATTATAAAATACATTGATTTTACAAACAATTTTTTATCTCAAATATTATTAATTAAATATATATGATTATTAAGAATAGAAATATATTTTTGGTTATTTTTAATTCGTGTAAAATTTGTTAAAATGACATTTTTTGCAAAATGGAAGAAGTATATAAGAAGTCAAACTAACCATGGAGAGAAATAAAAGTGGAAGATGGGCAATTCATATGTTAAGAGGTGAGCACATGCACGAGGGTCGGGCCTTATTAGACGAATAGCAAGCAATTATATAATATATTCCTTTTCTTCAATAAATTCATATCTTTTTCATGTTCAAAAATAAATACATATATACTTTTGGTTAGAAGAATACACATATGAAATCGTTCAAAAAAAAGAATACACATATGAAATCGTCTTGTTTCTATTTATTTTACATCGATCAAAACCGGTAAGCTAAAACGGTGAATGTCATTAATACCTTTTTTTTGTTCCATGGACCCATTCCATCCTTTCTAATTCATTTATATCCAAAAAAATCATTATATAGTATATTTTATTTTATATTCTATTATTATTATTTTTATATTATTTTACTAAAATATGAAAAAGCCTAAACAAAAAAAAAAGAGATTGTGGAGGAATATTAATACAAGCCCACTCCACATCAATTTTTGTGCAACCCTCTTTTCTAAAGCTAGCTTCTCTCTAACAATGGAAACACATATCAACATAGAGAAGAGTGATTCTCAAGTTACCTTAATCTCCTCCACCATCTCTACTTCCACCGCCTCATTGTCATCACCCACAACATCTTCCTCTTCTTCATCAACAACTTTAAAGTTCTCTAAGGATACAAACTCTAAAAGAAAAGCATCTCCAAGATCATTAGCCATTCAAGAAGATGATAACAACGTCATTAGACGGCGCAAGACCAGCGATGGAGATAAGCATCCCACGTATAGAGGAGTGCGGATGAGGAGTTGGGGCAAATGGGTTTCTGAAATAAGAGAGCCGAGGAAGAAATCAAGAATCTGGCTCGGAACTTATCCAACGGCTGATATGGCTGCTCGAGCTCATGACGTGGCGGCTTTAGCCATTAAAGGTACAACGGCTTATCTTAACTTTCCTGAATTATCCGGCGAGCTTCCTCGTCCGGTCACAAACTCTCCTAAAGACATTCAAGCGGCTGCCACCGCAGCCGCAGTAAATTGGCTAGAGGCTGATGTAGAGGCATTAGATGAAGCCGAACCGAGCCGAGAAGTGATGGCTCAGTCTTTGTCAGGTAGTGTGGTGTTTTGTCCTGACGTTACAACTCAAGAGTCGATAGAAACTTCATGTGCTTCGACCACTTCGTTTGAGGACAAAGATGGCGACGAAGAGAAGCTGTTTGATCTGCCGGATTTGTTTCCTGATGAGATGATGATAGGATACTCCACATGGCAGCTTTGTGGAGCCGATGCTTGGTTTCGGCTTGAAGAGCCGTGTTTCTGTCTCAATAACCTAAATCACACTCCAACTCAGTCTTGACATCTAATTAATTTGCCCTACTTTTTCAAAATAAAAAAAACAATTTCTACATTTACGTTTGTTTTTCTTGTTTTTTTTTTCAATTTAAGTGTTAGTGATTTTTTGTAAGTAATGGGTTGATTTGGATTCTTTTTGGGCAAAAGGGTGTTTGATGAATATTTTTGTAATATAATGTGGTGACCAGTTATGAATAAAGAAAAGAAAAAGTAGGAATAAAACTAAGTTGTTTGTTGACAATCATCTTCATAATATTTACTTACTCCCTTTCTTATTATTTGACATTTTGGAATAATGCACACATTAATTTAATACATTTTTAAACAAAAAAATATTAACTATCCAACGAACTCTAGTTTAACCAACAGAAACAATCTATAAAACATAAAAAATCTTATAATAATTAATAAATTTTATATTGAAAGTTGAACATGTCATATAAATTGAAACAAAAAATAATTTCTAAACATTTCTAATACAGAGATGATGAATTACTATCGCAGTCACACGTAAACCACGCTAGAGCACTCCAACCTCGTTATATTTTGGAATAAATGTTTCAATGGAACTTTATTTTTCATTTTATAATAGAGTAAAAAATCAGATTACTTTATAAATAGAGTAGTTCATTTATTTTTACTCATTACTCTATTTTTATTGTAATATAGAATAACATTGAAGTATAATTTGATTCTATTATAAAATTACTCTATTTTTTTTAAAAAATAGAGATTCATTGAAAATGATGTTATTAGACTAATTTGTTAACTAGCTTCCACTTTGAGTTAATATTAATATGTCTATTCATATACATACAGTGTATACGTTTTTCATGAGATGATGGTTATGGAATTGATACTGAAAGAGACAAACTTCTGATAAACTTATTAATCATATAAAAATCAGATTTATTTGTTGGAAAATAGCATGAGTCACATGGTGATGTATCTTTGGATTTTTTTATTTACGACTTTAGCATTTTTTGTTTTTTTTGTTTACTTTTTTTACCTGTCCACTTCTTTAATGTAAGTCAAAAGTGAAAGAATATAAACTGTAATAAGGTGATAGCTTTTGGCCAACACTTTGTTCACCACTATGAGGCAATTGAAGTCTGTTATTGATTCCCAAACATATTGGACCCTTAGATTTGAGAGTGACAAATAACTTTGTTATAGCCCTAGATAAAATATCTTTTATTTAATACCTCTTTTGTCATTACATATATTATAATTAATGGCAAAATAGGTGAAAACCCCACTTACATGAAACGATTTGCTCACACATAGTTTAGTTTACTAAAAAGAAGAAAAAGTCCCTATCAAACTCGTTAAGACAAATTAACATCTTTCAAAGTCTGGCATCTATTATTTTCCTTGGCAACTGGTAATATTCGACTATATATGAACAGCAAATATACAGGCAGGTATAGTATATGCTATATTTGGTGAGACTTAAAGATATGATAGTTGAAGACAGGTCATTAAATCAAAACATAGTGGGTGTAATAGTGAGCTCACTATCGTTATCTCAATACGTAGTAATAATTTTGCAATATTGGGTTTTCTATTTTCTCATGATTTTAAGGTTTGAATGCATGTAGACAACTACAACACATTAAATGTCAATTTGATAGCAGCCTATCCATCATTATTAATATAGTAATAAGTACTACAGTACTTTTAAATTACTGAATATTAAGTTATTATTATTGTCGAATAATAAGTAATACATTTATATAAATAGATATATAAATGTCAAATGGGGACAGCAAATAAATATAAATGAATATCTAGAATATTTCCTTATAAATGTACCTGGATCGTCTGGACGATCTATCACTGACAAATAACAAGAAGGTGAATTTGCTGTTTGGCATCTTCTGGCATGCAAACCTAACTACGTACAGACAAGTAATTAGTCCAATTTATATTTAAAAACCTACGATTTTTAATATATTGTTTGCCACTATATTATGGTTCCATATTATTGGAGGGTACAACTATATTGTTTATATACTTCTTTATTTGCAACTATTGTGTAAATTTAATTAATAATATCATCTAATTAAAAAAAAATAAAAGGAAGAAATCAGAACCCTATCCTGGATCAGCATAATTCTCGTGGATGTATTAATTAAGTTTTGCATATAGAGCACACATTTATTATTAAAATTCCCATAACTTGAATCGAAACAGATCTTAGCTCGTGAATAATCTTGAGAATGATGAGATTCAAATGTTTGGAGACACTGTATCGAGTTTGCAGAGTGTTCTATTTAATTTGCACTGCTTAATTATAAGATCTAGTAATATTTTTATTTAATGCATAATAACAGCAAAGTTCTACCATCAAAAACATAATTAAAGTGCTTAAGCGAAAGGACATTTTAGATACTTACAAAGACATTAGAGAGCTCTCTAGCTAATTTATGTAAAGATTATTTTCTTTCGCTGCGGTTTAAGCTCATTTCCTTTCTCTCTTACACTTTCACATGTAATATATATCTAGCATACTTCATAAATGTCTATTGATGATTATATTCCAGCGCTAAATTTTTCTAGTTAGGGTTTAAATCTAGTTTATGGACTATTCAAATACTAATTGAGCCTTACTTATGAAATGATACCTTTAATGTAATCTAATACAAAACTGTAATATCTAATTAGTTACTTTTATACGTATGACTAAGAGACAGAACCAGATTGGAACTAAAACATGTGATCCTTTATCTTTGCGAATAAAGTGGCTAAAAAGAAAAAGAAAAGCAAGCAATTAGAAACACCAAACTCAGAAGAATAATAATAACATGAAGAAAATAATTAAAGGCAAATCTCTTAGATAACTCATTTTCAAGTTTTTGTCACAAAAATAATCTTCAACAACAAAAATGACAAAACTAACTTTTTTATTTTTTAAAAATTAATTTTTTTTCAATTTTAAACTTCACCCCAAAACTCCATCCCATAATTCTAAATCCTAAGTCTAGATTAGTTAACTCAAGGGATATAAATGTATATTTACACTCTTTAATAAATGTTATTTTTGTAATTTTTTTTAAAGGTTATTTTTGTGATAAAAACTTTTTTAGGTTTATCTTAGAGTATTTCTCGATAATTAATAACATATGGTTCAAATAATTAACTTCTTTTCACATCTCAGCCATTTTTAAAGGAAGAAAGGAAGCATGTGCGGTAAATAGCATGATCATGTCTTGAGAAAAAAGGAGATGAAGAATTACAAAAGTTAAAAAATAATAGAAACGAAATATACATCTTCCATTTTATATTAAATGTTGTTCAAGATTTCCTATAGATATTAAAACTATCAGCTGATGCACTTTTCTACATAATATTCTGCAAATTTTCTTCTACGTAATTATTTCTTATTCTTCTTCTTTTGGCTAAGAATAATTATTTATATTTACAAAGATAAAATATATTTCTGAAAAGAAAAAAAAATACCAAAATTATAGTTAATGTCACTGAGTATGAGTATTTGTTTGTTGGAAACATGGTATTGAGATCAATTAATATACTTTGATGGTACATGCCAAAGTTGTATATATATATATAGCTAAAAATCAACAGTGAATGAAGTGAATCATGTCCTTTTATTTTACATCCAGTATTAGAAAATGCTCTTACACTTTCTCTCTTTTTTGAAACAAGGGTAAATGCTTTTACACTTCATTATTGTCTTTTATTTAACAGTTTCTACGTATCAGTGGTAGATTTAGATATATCCAAACATTTGAAATAAAATATGCCCAAACATTTGAAAAAGATGTCCCTTGTTTTCTTAGATAGTTTTAACCTAATTTTACAAAACCTTTAATTACAGAGAAATATAACAAAATAGATTGGAACAAATGTACTATATATAAATGAGCTAAAATGTATATTCGGATTTGTAAACTATAATTAATCTATATTTTCTCTTTGAAAGGAGAGTTTGGAAAGCAACAAACAAAAAATTACAAAAACAAAAGTGATTTTCATTGCTTGTTCCATGTGCACCTCATATGTAGATAGGTTTGATATCGTTGGGTCCGAAGCTTGCTGAGCATGTTGGACACTTTCTTTGCCTTGTTCCTGTGATCTTTAGCACACATGGGTTGCAAAACAAGTGGAAGCATTTCGTGATCACCACCTTGTTCATCAGGGAGACAATAGAACCAAAACCAAATCAGCACGCATGCACAGTTAACCAAATCATAATTTGAGCAGAGTGAGTCTTCTTTTACCTCTTTTGGGCGATCGTTGCAGGCTTTACACTTCAAGATCTCTTTGAACTCATTGAGTTCTTGTCTGAGCTTCTGAATGGCTGATGATCCTTCTACGAGAGATCTAAGACGAGAAGCTTTCGTTTTAACTGTTTCCACTTCCTCCTCTACTCTTCTCCTATTGAACCTGATGTATATATGAATGCACAAGAGAACAATAGCTTCATCATCACCAACACTTGTTCTTTTATGTTCTAAGCAGATTCTCATTAACTTACCTTTCTATTTCCAGCTCCAGTTCCAATGCTCCATAACCCACCCGACTTTGCTCAACTTTAGAATGTGACTCATCTAGCTTTGACTTAGCTTGTTCCAAGCCATTCACAACGTCTGCTCGTTTCTTTTGCAGATTTTCAAGAGTGATAGACTTTTGATATTTATCTTCGGCTAGTCTCTGATACTGATCTGTGCAGAACCTCAACTGCAAGAAACAACACCTTCAAATCAGAACTATTGTGGAGGTTTACAATTTGAGTATATACAGGTATCAAAGCATACCTGATCTTCAATTCTTAAGGATTTCTTGGAGAGGAAGCTGGCAGATGCACTGGCTTGCTGAATATCTTTATCCATGATGTATTTATCGATAAGCAGAGCATCTTGCAACTGCCTTGAAGTTATGCCTTCCAAGTAAAGCTGTAACAACAATGGACGAGCAAAAAAGATATCTCACATTCAGATTCAAGTACATATACGTTTAAGTGTGAAATAACAAGATAACTCAAAAACAGGGAGTAGAAGAAGGGTAGGATACCTTGATGTTATAGTCATCCCTATCTGTGACTTGAAGTAAAAGTTGTTGGTTTTGGGGTACAATGTCCTCGTAGGCACTTCCAATTGCCTAAAAGAAGATAGTTACTCTAAACTTCAAGGTTTAAAAATATGTTAGAAACAAAGAAACAAGAAATTTCATAAGCAAACCTGCATCTCAGAAAGATATGTTCCATGTTCTTCATGTTTAGATTTCAAGAAATCAGAATGCTTCACGACATCCCTGAAACAGAATGGACCCATCCTTGTTAAAAAAAATAATGGTATACGTCTTCTAAACTGCAGAGGACTGCCATATGCAGTACAGGAAGAGTCATATTTATTCACCGTTTACGATCATCAATTTTCTGTCTTAAGTCAGCAATCTCAGCTTCCGCAGCAGCCAACATTTGTTGGGAAACTGCTTCAGCTTCATTTGCTGCCTTAACACGCAACTCTAGATTCTGCTCATCAAGGGAGGATTTCAAACTTTGAACATGAGCCCAAGCCCTGTACTCTTGTTCCTTGGCGTCAGCTATGTCCCTGACACAGCACAAATATCCACAGTGATGCTTAAGGCAATACACCAAGCACATTCTAACACATCTAGAAGAGAATTTCCATCAGATGAAACTGTAAAGATAGTTATTGAGAGCTGTGAAAATAAAATGGGCATAAGTATCTTGCAAGGTCAAACAATTCAGTCCAAAGGAAAGATTGATCACAGTGCTTGTTATAGTATACTATATGCGTCCACATAGAAGGGGAGGGTAAGAAAACTTGTATCTAAGAATTTAAATCTTGGATATCGATCACTGGATTTGTTACACATGATTGTGCTTACCTCGGATCAGTGAACTCGCGTTTATACATATCCAGAAACAACTTCAACTCCTCGTGACTATTCTTCAAATCACTAACCTGCATGAGAGTCAAATTACTTGAAAAGTAAACAACATAACAACTACACCTTCACCAACCAAAAGAAATTATGACAACTCAGAAAATTTAAAATTACTAATCCGTCAACATATAAGTTATGGGCAGTACACTGAAAAAAGCAAATGTAACAAAACATACCATAGCATTTAGGTCACGTAGTTGAGAAGCATAATCAGCTGATCTGAGATGCAATGCTTCACACTCTTTTGTCTGTTCACAATTAGGCTTAATAAGTAAGCAAAACATAAACTGGACCAGCATACGTCAATACACTGTTTAAGATTATTGCCCACCTTCCTACATAGAACCCCGGAGAGGGACTGTACATCTGCCCGCAGAGAATGAATACCTCCAGCAGTCTCTTTAGAACTGTCTAATTGACTTCGCATGGAACTCATTTCCCCTGGGAACGAAGACATTAATGCCTTCATATCTGCAAAGATTTCTTTTCTACCTGACATACGGATCACTTAATCAGACTCCAAAGTGAAACAGGTGGACGAGAGATAAGAGGAAGTCACAGTAACCATTTTGTTACCTCGCTCTTTCGAAATACTTTCCAACCTAGTCTTGATTCGCATTTTTTCATCAAGTTGTTTCTGTATCTCCACATCTAAAGAAGCGATTCTGGAATCAGCAACAGCAGAAGACCTTCTAGCAACATCAACTAGTTCACTTTTTACACTCATTTCCCTTTCCCTCCAGAATATACTATCTTTTTCAACCTGAAATTTTCGAATGGAGATAACTTCACAATCATAAATTCTATAAAGATAAATACAAAATGAAAATCGAAATCCAGATATAACCTGCAGTTTCTCAAGTAAAGCCATATACTTGAATACTGCTTCTTTGGATTTTTGCAGCTGGTCTTTCAAATAAAGGCAGGCTTGAGAAGATGAGATGCCCGTCAGAGATTTTGACTTGTTCTGTTTGAAAACTTGTACATCAGTTTTAGCAATAGAAAGAGGCTACATTCCACAAGCTTTCCTTACATCAAACTCTTGCAGACAGATACTCTAACTGGATCGGATCATACACTAACCTGTAAAACACTCATTCTTCCAAGAATCTTTGTCCTCTCCTCATGAAGATCTTTTAGCTCCTGTAGCCTGCTTGAAGCAAGGACCTACAAAATCCAGGCTGCTATCAAAAGAAAATTCCACGCATTACCAATGAAAACGCAAAACCAAAAAAAGAAAAAAAAATATACCGTTAACTCTTTCAGAGTCGATTCCATGTCTTGCAGATCCCTTTGTTTATCCCTTGCCTTATCTCTGGTAGCAAGCTTATTTCCAGGGCTCAGCACTGGGAAGAACGCCCCCGCTGTTGCATCCCTTTCTGCTCTCAGTGCTGACAGTTCACCATTACATTGTTGAAGCTCCACGACCTCATTCTCAAGCTCCCCTTCAAATACACCAAGTAAAGTATAATGATAGCTCATATAGCAGTCAACTAATGGTGCAACTTCCATTACTACATGTCTTGTTAACTGGCTCTAGCAAAGATGTTTTCTTTCAGTCTTAATATATTTCCCTCTTAATCTATATGATCATATCCTGTGGCTATTAAACACTACAAAACAAGCGTGGAATCGGGAGCTTCACAATTTCATCTCTCTACTTACATGTAGCCTCATCAATCAAAAGTGGGATAATTATGGTAGCTTTCCATGTATATAGATCGACCTTTCACTGTTGTGGCACACATATGAATACAGACCTTATATTTGATGCATAGATACGATGTCCATGTAAGAACTGCCAATAAAAAAGTGCATTTAACAGTCAATATTGGAATGAGAAGAGACTGAGTCGCTACCTCTTATTCTTTTAAGGTCTGCTCTAACTTTGGCATCAGTATCACGATGACTCTGCAATTCTCTCGAAAGTGATTTGAACTTCACAAGAACATCATCTAGAACCACTCTGAAACTTTTCATTTCTGATTCCAACTCATTCAGCGCTAGCTGGCCACACAAATCTAGAAAGGAAAGCAATTCCGTATAAGACCTGAGTTAATACTACAATATTAATAAAGGCCAGGACAAGAGCTAAAAATTGATTGTAGTGGAAGTAATACCTTTATCAAGACCGGTTCTGAGAGCTGTGGGATATAGTTCATCCTTCAAACCCCTCAAACCATTCGTCGCGGTTACTAGGTTATACAAGGTTTGTGTCAACTGACTTGATGTACTCCCTCTATTTTCTTCCTTCTGATTCAAGCACATACTAGACGAGGAGCTCTCAGTGGCACCAGTTTCAAGTAGCCGGTTCATAAAATCGTCTTTAATAGCCGGCGAAGACCCATCTGCGTAACAATTTAAGGTGTACTTTCAACAAGACATGTATTTGTATCAGAACGAATAAGAAGCAGGCTAGGCAGTACATACCCTCCTTGTTTACAGACCTGCTGCTTGAATCACTCGCACGAATGGAGCATGATTCCACTTCAGCTGTAAGCTGCGACAATAGCACTAATCAGATATTTAGAAGAAAAAACATAGCAGTTGAGTTTTGTTATCATTTCTTCAAGTTATGTTAGAAACTAGAGCTAATTAAGAGTTACCTTTTCCCAAGACTTATGAACAGTCTTCAAACTGGAACTGTATGGTAACTGTTTATCTTTAATCTGAGAAAGCCTATCCTCAAGAATGGAACATTCAACCTGCTGAGCCTCTAGCTTTTGTGATAGCTTAAGGTTTTGGAACTGAAGGACTGCAGTATCAAGCTGTATCAAACAAGGATCAAATTAATAAGAAAGAATCCCTATTGCTGCAACCGAAAGAGAAAATGCATGCTTTACAGATTCATTAAGGTTCACAGAAGAGGTATGGAAAGTTACAGCCCTTCAACAATTATAGCGAGTAAACTCATGGTTAGTATCAAATTAGCTACAAAGAAATAGGCAACAACTAGAGCAAGAGATTAATCTATACAGAATGTTGCAAGATCAAAAAGGCAAAGTTAGACAGGAAGTTTGAGGTATATGAATCTTAAAAGCTCAAAATCTAACCAAACTAGTCAAAGAACAGATAAGGGCATGCACAAGAGAAGTGAAAGAAAGAACCTTGTCCTCAGAGGCGAGCCAAAAGAAAGGCTGTTTCTTTACGGCAGCTGCAGCCTCTGTGGGTGATATTGAGCTAAAGAGACGCTTTTTACGATCTGGCTCGCCTGTGCTCGCCATTCAAAAAAAACCCTAGAATCGCTAACAAGGAAAGAACAAAGCTTTCTCTAACATAAGATTGAGTGGAGGAACCTCTTCACAACACACACACACAAGAAAAAATCAAAACTTTCAACCTAATGAGAAATCCCTTAAACGATCTATCACTAACCCTAAGCTACGTGATTGCTTCAACTGATAACAATTCAATAGCTCAGCTCCCTAGAATAAGAGGAAGAACAAACCCTAATTTCACAGGTCTTCGAATTCAATCTCAAACCCTAATTCTCTCTTATACATAAGACCTTCGTGTCTGATCATCGGTTCGGTTAGTCCCTACACAAGCCACTAATCGCGAACACACAGCACTCAAAAGAAAAGAGAAAGAGGAGGGTGACAAGAGAGAGAGATGGAGTTAATTGAAGGATGATTGCGTAATTTTGTGAAACTATGAGGGTTAGGTTGTAAATAGTAACATACCGATTACAGCCAGGGAATTTCTGAATGATCTGAACCGAACGATCTCGTGTTTCGTTGAGGTTTGTATGAAACGATCTCTGAGCCGTACGATCTATCTCGTGTTTCGTTGAGGGAACTCACTTACCGGTCCACAAACATTTACTTTTATAAGCTCATCGCGTTTTCGGCCTTTTATTGTTGAAAATAAAGCCCACAAGTGGTTAAGCCCAAATCCCACCTTTTAATACTGATTAAATAAGTAAAATAAACGTTGACAACAAATCAATCATAACAAAAACAATTTTTAAATATTTGATTTATGTAATTTAAATTAGTTTAAATTGTTTTAAATTAGCTTAAGTTGTTATAAATTGGTCTAAATCAATCTAAACTAATATAAATTGTTAAATTAAGAAATAATTTTAGTGCAAGTCCACAAATTTGTTTAGTTTACTTTTTTGTATGTGTTATTTTACTAAGTTACAAAATATTTTTTATAATAAAACTCCAAAAATTATAAAATAAATTAGTAATTTTTAAATGTTTAGATTTATCTAAACTCTAAATAATTTGTCTATCCGTTAATTATCTACGAAGCATATAGCTACAACCTATCGATTTGTGAACACTGAGTTTAACGACATGCAGAATAATTAACCAGTCTAAGCTCATAGTGTTATTCAGTGATTACCAATTAAATCAAATAATAAGCAATACCAATCTTAGAATTTACATTAATTTATTTAAAAATAAAATAATAATTACATTAGTCGTATAGAATAAAATACAATTTTAAGTGTCAAGACGAAAATAAAAAGACCACAATGTAAGTTTACGTGTTAGAAGAACGTTATATCAATCGAGTTGACGTTGCTTCTCTTCCTCAACTTGGACAAGCAACGTCAAGAGAGCTTCACAAACCTGAGCAGCATCAGCTTCCAAAGGGACCTCGTTCAACGAAGAGTAAACCATCCATGCATGGTCTAGTTTACGTTTCGGTCTAACCACCACTGAACCAGGAACCTCTGCGTCGCAGCAAGTCACGAGCCCGTCACTCTTTTCACCGTATCTGACTTGAAGTAGCTGAGCACAAGCAGCCATTGCAGCACCAAGTGGCATTACCACTGGGAGTTTTGTCGCTTGGTTTGTGAGAGGAAGTTCTGCATGTGCCACGCGTGATAAAGTGGCTAGAACCGCTGGACTAATGCTAGCTTCTGTAAGGAATGAGACCGTGGAGAGGTCTTGAGGGAGAGGATGATTCTTCAAAAATTCTTTTCTCCTCTGGTAGGTCAAATCTTCCAAAGCTTGTATGTCACCCTTCACAACATGAATTATCATAAAATATACTCTATGCTGATATTTATTTTAAAAAAAAATTGTTTTAGATTAAGGTTGTAACTGGTACACATTAAAATGAATAGATGAAATTAAGAAAAATAGAATAAGATGAATGGAATGTAGTAGAAAAATAAAATATACTCATTTTATTTATTTTTTAATAAAATTATTTTGGAATGTTTTGCTTTGTATTTTGCTTAGTTTTTTTGTGAAATTGATAGAATAATCATTCCACTACATTCATATCAAATGGTAAATTTTTTTATAGAATTAATGGAATTGATTATTTCATACTATTCTATTCCAAAAATATAATTCAGTTACAGTTTAAGTGATATTTTTTAAAAAATTATATTTTACATCCGTGGCTGTTTGTATTATGTAATATAGCTTTTATTTGGTCGAACTAACTGTAGTTAATGTTGTTTTATGCAAACTTGATATAAAAGGTTAGTAATATTTTAATCGGTGTATAAAATCTTTTATTTTTTTGGTCATTTTATTACATGAAGAATATAGTTTTTGCATACCTTTATGACTTTGAAGATCATAACCTCCATGAGCTTTCTCAAATTGACATAATCACCAAGTTGTCCCTCACGGAGGATATCAGTAGCTATTGGACTTCCACCATATGGACTCTGTGCTAATACCAGCCCAGCTACTTTATCCTTAAGATCAGGCCAGTGTAGTGATAAAGCAGCAGCTGCATCTATACCTCCTTTGCTATGCCCAAGAAGTAGAACCTTTTTATTAGATCCCCAACAAAGTTCCTCAATGTATTCCTTAATCTCTCTCGCATTTTTCTCAACCGAAGACTGATACATAAAACATTGATATATAACCATTTTGCTCCTTACACAAGTATGTTACATACACCAAACGTTATGATTATTACCTCGCTGTGAATCTTGGCAATGTGACAAGCCAAACCCATCTTTGAGAATTTTGTTTTTGTATCCACAAAATAAAGAGGTCCATGATTGCTGAAAAGACCTGGAACCAACAAGTACACCACAGTATTTGGAAGCCTGTGTACACCATGCCTGGAAATGAAAACATGTTACAAAGACTAAACTATATATAAAACATGCAACTATATAGTAAAATCTAATACCCTATGTCTTCCAGGATTTTATTGAACCTATCAGTTCCATCTTCACTAGGAGGCATCTCCGGGTCACGTTGTAACCATCCTATGTCATCTGCGGAGCCACGGACAGTCCTCCGTAGCCGCTCAATGAGCCTGATAAAAGAAAAGTAATAGTTCAATCACACAAATGCTGAAAACTTGAAAAGAAGAAGTAGTGTATAGAGATTATTGTAATGCTTAATTAAGTTTCAGATTCTCATAGTAGTGTCATGCAAAGAATACATACCCATGGAATATGGAAATGCCACTAAAACCTAACCAATTCGATGTCACAATTGCATTTGGTTCCTGCGAGGGAGTCTCAGTAGATTCTGCTAATGGGCTGTTGGATGCAGAAGTAGGTGACTCTGAAGAAGTTGAACACCTTGCACCAGGAGAAACGCATACGCTTACTGGGGAACTGACATCAGTTTCTGAAGTGGTTCTTAGCAACTCATGGGGGTGGGAAAGAGATTTAAAAGAATCTTTACCACCATGTTCTACTGAAGAAAACCATGGAAAAAAAAACAGCAATTCAATGTTATGAGGTCACAATATGGTGGACAAAAGAGTTAAATCCATAGTGGCATGTATTTTTTTTATCCCATCATGGAACCCTAGCAGATGAACGTTGTATAATGAATGCTGAGTACATACATTATACAATGGAGGGAAACAAAGGGTACCTGAAGAGTGAGAGAAACAGCTCCCTAAGTAAGACGTTGCTTGGTTTATATAAGAAGCATCTTCATTAAGAGCTGGTGGTGCAGCCACATTGTCCCCAGTTCCACCACCCTGTACTCGTAAAAACAAAGTACTGCTTGTAAGTAAGAGAGTCTCATTATGCATAGAGAACCAACCAATTACTAATCTCCTCTTATACTACCTAGATGAATCAATACACGCATTTTAATTGTTTCTACTGATATAGTAAACGTTATGTTGACACCAAACAGAATCTCATTAAGATAAGCATAAAGCAAAGTATGTTGAGAATAGGAAGCCATAAGGCCATGATACTTACAAGTAGAGGGGTGACAGATTCTTCCTCTCTGGACTGACCAGCTTCTCCCATTCTTATTAATTTCTAATAACATTACAAAACACACATAATCAGATAAAAGCAACCCATGTCTATTTCAGACCACATGTCACTGTCTGAGAAAAAGACAAATAATAGAAGGTCTCAAGTTTCCCATCAACGCCAAACCCTAAATTCTTCAACGATGACAAATAATAAACAAGGTTGATATATGACGGGATCCAAAATAACAATACAAACATAACAAAAAACGCAATAGAGTTTGCCAATAACCGTTTCAAAGAAGAAGAACCAAGTAAAGATATTCAGGAAGCATGTAGAGAGAGGTACCTGGAGCTTTAAGAATGTTGGATCAAAACGAAACATACGCACGAACAACGAAGGTACCACGCTACCTTCAATGCCTTGTGATCATATCTTAACCTGCGGGGAAAAGAAACCGGCAGGGCACAAACTATTTGACGAACGTGGAACAAAACGCACTTGACACGCAACACGTGTACGAGGCGAATGAGATTAGGCTCTGGATAATTTGATTAGTAAAATGGGTTACTAAATGGGCGACTCATGGGCTCAATTATTTTCAATACAGCAACCAAACGACATCGTGTAAATTTTTAAGTTCAATCGTTTCATATTAAATATCGTTGTAGAAACGAAATTATTACAAAATAAACATTAATTTATTATTTCAATGTAAAATTTTATTAAATTTATTTTTATTTAGTTTAAATATGATTAGATGTATGAATAAAAATATTTTTATATAAAAAATATGTAAAATGACAGTTAAAATAAAATGAAAGAAATACATTATTCAAATTTTTTGAACATTTGTTAGCACAAATTAGAACACCAAGTGGATTATTGAGCTAAGACTGCAACTCAATAATTTCAAAAAAAACTCTAAACATAGCTAGTTTGATTTTATTGTTATTAGCAACATCATTCGTTGCTATCATATTGACATAGTAAATGGTAAACATAAAAAAAAATGGAATGAAGATAAATGAGACATAATAAATATAGAATAAAATTTATATTTTTATCAAAATTGTAGTGTAATATTTTTTGGATTTGTCTATTTTATAAAAATGATAAATAATGTAACTTTGTTAAGAATAATTTATTTTATATTATTTTTACCAAATAAAGGAAAAATATCATATGGGGAAATACTAAGATAATTATATGAAATTCCATTTTGGGGAAATAATCACAAAGCTTCCAAAATACAGACAAATGGTGTGAATGCATGACGTCAGAAGATCCGGCATCGACGGCCTCAAATGATGAGAGGAGACATATGATGACCCACGTCAATGACCTTTAGTTCCATCGTTGCCATATATGGTCAAATATTAAACATTTAATCAAACCTACAATCATATATAATAATTCTCTTTAATTTTAAATATTCTTTGTTGGTAGCACTAATCTCCCACCATCACTCCTCCATCCACTCTCAACTCCTCTAATCAAGTGCTCTATGGTACGACGGGTTCCATCTTCTATGTTTCAACGCTCAAATTTACACTTCCATTTTATTACCCAAAGTAAACCTTGCACTTGTTCTCTTAATCTTTGATTCAAAATGTATTTATGAGTTGTCATGTAGTTACGTATTTCAAGGAAAGACTTGAATCATAGGTTCTGCAATGATTTTATGAACATAAAGTTTTGTTCTTAACAAGTAAACACATAGTTGTATTGTTCTTTGATCATTATCTCATTGACTGATCACACCACCATTGGTTGGATTCAAGAAATAACACATTCAAATATATTACTCTTTGTTTTTTTGGTAAATGACGTTTAAATAATTTTTTATTTTAAATTAGATGATGTTTTCTAATTTCAATATAAAATTTATTTATTTTATATGTTATATAATATTTTATATTATGTATTAGTTAAAATATAATTAGACGTATTTATGAAATATATAAAATTAAATATTTTTAATAATTATTACACATCAAGTAAACATAAAAGAAAGGAGTATTAATAAGTTTCTTTGATGACAAAATCAAAGTTTCGTCGAAGCCTTTCAATATACTTCCTTCATAATTTGTATTCATCAGCAATTACGTATCCACTCCATATATATAGGTATCAAACCCTTACTCTTTAACCAGCCGATTTCATGAAATTGAAATTTAAAACATGTACTAATTGATAACATGGCATATACTTATGGGCGGCATATGGTTTGACATGGTTTATTGCATATCATTGTTCCAAAGACTTGTCTATACATGTTCACCAAACTGAAGACATATGAATGAGGGTTCTATGATTCTAACGTTGAAACCCGAAACCATAATGAGATTCTTTATTAGTTTAATATTGTTTCACCCTCAAAAGTATTGTATTATAATAGAGAGTGGGACGATTTGAAGCTTCATTAAAATAAATTTTAGTTGATCTAACCAGTGAGATCAACGCACAATATAAATCAATATGCTAGTGGAGATTTTATACAAGTATTGATTACTACTCTCGTTAAATAAAAGATCTCTTACTAATAAATTATTTGATTACAACATAATTATCCACAAGACACATTCATACAACATAAACTGTCCGAAACTATCATTAGGATGAAGTTGGGAAGTGTCGGTGAACACTTCTCGGTTCTTGTTGTCTGCTTCACTCTTCTAGTTTGCTACTACACGTCTTTCGTATAATCAAATATATTGAATTATGAGTGAATTTTTGCAATAATTTTGTAAGTTTCATGAGCAACAACTATAAGGATTCATTGTTGGAATAAGAAACTTATTAGAAATGGAGAAAGTGTTTAAGTGTTTGAAGAGAAGAGATTTTATGAAGAGGAAACTTTTTTTATTTCTTGGATGATTCTTGAAAACTTGGATGATACAAAATGAGAAGAGAGTGGAGGTATTTATAGCCTCCAAAATACAAAATATCTTACATATTTTATTCTTAAATCTAGATAATTCTACTAAAATATCTTGATATTTTTATTCTAATTATCTAGATAATTCTATGAAAATATCTAGATTTTTATCTTAAGGAGGTGGAAGATTTTTCTAGATAAATTCTAGAACTTGGGTCAAATTTGGGCTAACATGATTATTAGATTATTAGCCCAATGATTAACCCAAATCAAGTTTATGTTTCAACACCCTCCCTTAAACTTGATTTGGTTACTCCTAGTAAGCTCCTCATCTTGATAAAGTCTTCACGCTTGAGTGGTTTGGTGAAGATATCAGCTACTTGATCATTTGTCTTCACATACTCCAATTGCACATCCATCTTGGCAACACATTCTCGAATGTAGTGATAACGAGTATCAATGTGCTTACTCCGATCATGGAAGACTGGATTCTTCGCCAATGCTATTGCCGACTTGTTATCAACAAAGATCTTCGTTGGCTCCTCTTGTGGTAGGCTCAACTCCTTTAGCAAGTTTCGTAACCAAATAGCATGGCAAACACATGAAGTAGCCGCTACGTACTCCGCTTCACAAGTAGAGAGGGTAACAATTGGTTGCTTCTTTGACATCCATGTGAAAGCGGTTTCTCCAATGAAAAATACGAAGCCACTTGTGCTTTTCCGGTCATCAACGTCTCCACCCCAGTCACTATCGCTATATCCAAAAAGCTTGTAATCGTCAGAGATAGAGTAATACAAGCCAAAGTTGATTGTACCTTTGATATAGCGTAAGATCCTCTTAGCTGCCTTGAAATGAGTTGTTGTTGGATGCTCCATATATCGACTCACAACTCCAACCGCGTGTAGGATGTCGGGCCTTGTGCAAGTTAGATAACGTAGACTTCCAACTAAGCTCTTAAAGAGTGTTGGATCAACACTCTCTCCTTCTTCTTCCTTTGATAACTTGACTCCACATTCCATTGGTGTGCAAACTGGATTTGAGTCTTCCATCTTGAACTTCTTAAGCACTTCTTTAGCATATCCTTCTTGAGTGATGAAGATTCCATTTTCTTCTTGCTTTACTTCAATGCCAAGGTAGTATGATATTAATCCAATATCAGTCATCTCGAACTCCTTTGTCATCTCCATCTTGAAATCTTCAAACATAATCGGATTGGTGCCAGTGAATATCAAGTCATCCACATACAAGCATGCAATCAATATATCGTTGTTTTGGGTTTTGATATAAAGTGCATGCTCATATGGACACTTGATGAAGTCTTTCTCCTTGAAGTACTTATCAATCCGAGTGTTCCATGCTCTTGGTGCTTGCTTTAATCCATAAAGTGCCTTGTTCAGCCTCAAGACTTTGTCTTCTTCACCTTTGACTATGTAGCCTTGTGGTTGCTCAATGTAGACTTCTTCCTCAAGATCTCCATTTAAGAAGGCAGATTTGACATCCATTTGATGTATCTTCCATCTCATTTGGGCTGCCAATGAAATGATTAGCCTAACTGTTTCTAAACGAGCAACTGGATCAAATACCTCATCATAGTCGATTCCGGCTCTTTGACTATACCCTTTTGCCACCAGTCTCGCCTTGTATCTTTCAACTTCTCCTTTAGAGTTCTTCTTTGCCTTGTACACCCACTTCACACCTATTGCCTTATGCCCATTAGGAAGTGAAGCCAATTCCCATGTATCATTCTTTTGGATTGACTTGATTTCTTCATCCATTGCACTTTTCCATGACTTCTTTTCTTGAGCTTCTTCAAAGTTCATAGGCTCGCAATCCGCAAAAAGGAAAAATAAAGTGAGATTGTCTTGATTTTCGGTTACCTCATAAATGTCTTGTAGACTTCTAAAACGTGGAGTCCTTTCACTTGAGCTTTCATCCCCTTGAGAACTTGGTGTTGGTGAAGTTGGTGGTGTAGCTGGTTCTTCTCTTATTTGCTCCAAGTTCTCTTCTTCAAAAGATGGAAATAAGTTGTAGTCTTCATTATTTGATCTCCAATCCCATTCTCCTTCTTCATCAAAGATG
Source organism: Moricandia arvensis (assembly GCA_905132765.1). Taxonomy (NCBI): domain Eukaryota; kingdom Viridiplantae; phylum Streptophyta; class Magnoliopsida; order Brassicales; family Brassicaceae; genus Moricandia; species Moricandia arvensis. Next base: position 6,270 of record CAJHQP010006169.1, on the reverse strand, counting down.
ACATTCCGACTTATAATTGTCTTCTTTGTTTTAGGATTGTAGAGTTTGTAGCCTTTGGAGTTAGCATCATACCCAATGAAAATGTACTTCTCACTTTTGTCATCTAGTTTGCTCCGCTTCTCGTCTGGAACGTGAGCGTGAGCAAGGCTTCCAAAGACTCTTAGGTGTGAGACACCGGGCTTCCTTCCACTCCAAGCTTCTTGTGGTGTCTTTCCAGAAACGCTCTTCGTTGGAGATCGGTTTGATATGTACACCGCACACGCGACTGCTTCTGCCCATAACTCCTTTGGTAGATTCTTACTCTTGAGCATGCTTCTTGCCATCTCAAGAATAATCCTATTCTTTCTTTCCGCTACTCCATTTTGTTGAGGTGTTCTTGGCACCGTCAATTGTCTTCGAATACCATTATCTTCACAATACTTCAGAAATTCCTTGGACATAAATTCTCCTCCCCGATCGGATCTCATGGTCTTAATCACAAGACCACTTTCCTTCTCAACTTGGGTTTTAAACCTTTTGAAATTTTCAAACACTTCTGATTTTTCTTTCAAAAAGTAAACCCATGTTTTTCTTGAAAAATCATCAATAAAGAGAAGGAAGTAGTTACTCTTACCAAGTGAGCTTGGTTTGATTGGGCCACATACATCTGTATGTATGAGCTCTAATGGCTTTCTTGCTCTTGTCTCCGACTCCTTTGGAATACTCATTTTGAATTGCTTTCCAAGTAAACACCCTTCACACACTTGATTTGGATGGTTGATGCAAGGTAATCCTCTCACCATTTGTTTCTTAGAAAGTAGCTCCAAGCCTCCAAAGTTTAGATGCCCAAACCGAAGATGCCAAAGCCATGACTCCTCCTTGTAGCACATCTTGAGACATCGTGCAATGTCATTTTGAATGTTTAGGACAAACATTATATTGCTTGACATTGGTACTTTTGTGATGAAGTTATTTGCAATATCTCTTAAAGTAAGGTTATTATCCTTTAGTCGAATATCATAACCTTTCTCCAAGAGTTGTCCTAGGCTCAAGATGTTGGTCTTCATGCTTGGAATGTAATAAACATTGGAAATGAATTGATGATCTCCATTCTTCAAGCGGATGAGAATATCACCTTTGCCTTTCACCTCCATCTTCGATTCGTCTCCCAAAGCCACATTGGTTTTCACCGATTCATCAAGCTTCACAAACATGCTTTTGTTACCACACATGTGATTGCTAGCACCACTATCAAGGTACCATCTGCTAACTTCATTTGTCTCATCCTTCTTGTAAGCCATCAATAGCATATCTTCTTCCTTACTCCTTTCTTCAACATAGTTGGACTTCTCTTCAACTCTATTGTTGTTTGGAGTTTTGCATTCAGAAGCATAGTGTCCAAACTTTCCGCATCTATAGCATTTGACGTTTGATTTATCGTACCTTGATTTTGCATTTCCCCTTCCACGACCTCTTGATGAGCTCTCTCCTCTTTGGTTAAAGTTGTCTTCATATGGTCTCCAACCTCGTCCATTTACACCACGACCTCTTCCTCTGAAATGACTGCCACCACGTCTTGGATTATTTCGGCTACTTTCTTCTTTGTGATCAATTCTCATCTTGAGAACCTGCTCAACAATATCCTCTTTCTTCTTCCTCTTTTCTTCATAAGCTTGTAGTGATCCAAGAAGTTGCTCCATCGTCATTGTCTCCAAGTCTTTTGTTTCTTCAATTACGGTAACAATGTGCTCAAATTTTGAATCGAGCGATCTAAGAACTTTCTCCATGATTCTCACCTCATCTAACTTCTCACCATTTCTTTTTAGGTTATTAGTAACCGTCAAGACTCTTGAGAAGTAATTTGAGATGAGTTCTCCTTCCTTCATTTGTAATGACTCAAATTCTCCTCGTAAAGTTTGTAGACGTACCTTCTTAACTTGTTCCGCTCCCTTGTAAGAGGTTTGAAGCTTCTCCCATGCTTCTTTAGATGTCTTTACTCCAGCAACCTTCTCAAATGTATCTTCATCTAAACCTTGATAGATTAGACAGAGAGCCTTCTTGTCTCTCTTTCTTGAATCTCTCAAGCCATTTCTTTGAGCTTGAGATAAACCACCATCATTCTCTGGTTCAATGAAGCCTTTCTCAACTATCTCCCATACATCATGTGCTCCTAAGATAGCAATCATCCTTAAACTCCAATTGTCATAGTTGCTCTTTGTGAGCATTGGAACTTGGAAGGGAACACCACTACTTGCCATCTTCAAAATGATCTTGTAGCTCTGATACCACTTTGTTGGAATAAGAAACTTATTAGAAATGGAGAAAGTGTTTAAGTGTTTGAAGAGAAGAGATTTTATGAAGAGGAAACTTTTTTATTTCTTGGATGATTCTTGAAAACTTGGATGATACAAAATGAGAAGAGAGTGGAGGTATTTATAGCCTCTAAAATACAAAATATCTTACATATTTTATTCTTAAATCTAGATAATTCTACTAAAATATCTTGATATTTTTATTCTAATTATCTAGATAATTCTATGAAAATATCTAGATTTTTATCTTAAGGAGGTGGAAGATTTTTCTAGATAAATTCTAGAACTTGGGTCAAATTTGGGCTAACATGATTATTAGATTATTAGTCCAATGATTAACCCAAATCAAGTTTATGTTTCAACATTCATCTCGTGTGACGAAATAATATTCACTTCCTGGTTCTAATCACACTAATTAATATAGAATTTAAACTTGTATATTAAAAAAGCAACGGTTTAGTATTATGTCTGCCATATTCAGATTTTTATTCACGTCTTCCACAAAATCACTAAACATTTTGTACCCCACCATAGTTGCTGAACATGCACACAGCCACGTATCCATCTTATTTCACTCTGTATATATAACATATGCTTTGCGTGTATGAAATAAAACTATATACTATAATTTACACATTACAAAAAATGATGATCAAAATGTCTCTCCCTCTCCCGCCGAAAATATTTCTTCCACCGTCAAACTCTCCACCGACTCATCATCATCACCAAGCTCCTCAACCACCACTTGCACCGCCACGTGCTGCCATATCAATAGCTATCCCTGAAACCGGTTTAGGACGTACCGGAACCATCCAAGACGAGTCCACGTCTTCAGCTTTTCGTGACTACCAGTCTTTATTCATGTCACAACGTTCGGAGACAGTCGAACCGGTCGTAATTAAACCAATTGAAGGCTCAATACCGGTTGATTTCCCTTCCGGTACATATTACTTAGCCGGTCCAGGACTTTTTGAAGACGACCATGGATCAATGGTCCATCCCCTAGACGGTCACGGCTATCTACGTGCTTTCCACATAGACGGAGACAAACGCAAAGCAACGTTCACGGCTAAGTACGTTAAGACAGAAGCTAAACAAGAAGAGCATGATCCGGTTACTGACACGTGGCGGTTTACTCATAGAGGTCCTTTCTCGGTTTTAAAAGGTGGGAAACGGTTCGGAAACACGAAAGTGATGAAAAACGTGGCGAATACTAGCGTTTTGAAATGGGCGGGGCGGTTGCTTTGTTTATGGGAAGGTGGTGAACCGTATGAGATTGAATCTGGTTCGTTGGATACCGTCGGGAGATTCAACGTCGCGATCAACGGCTGTGATGATGATGATGATGAGGATTCCGACAGAGATGTTGCTGGTCATGATATATGGGACACAGCCGCAGGGTTGTTGAAACCTATACTTCAAGGTATGTTTTGTGTTATTAAAGTAAAGTTGATTAGATTAATTAAAGCATGTGTAGTCCATTATTCAGACAGCTGCTTAAACTTATATTTACTTTAATACAAACTATATAATTAAAATTATTATTTTTGTTTATGTTAGGTGTGTTTAAGATGCCACCAAAACGGTTCTTGTCACATTATAAAATCGACGATCGAAGAAAAAGACTTTTAACTGTGACTTGCAACGCTGAGGATATGCTTTTACCTCGTAGCAACTTCACATTTTGTGGTAACTAATCTTCACTTATTTATAAAATTATTCAATTTTTTATTATATTAATGTAATGGAAGATGATTGATTTATTTACAGAGTATGACTCGGGGTTCAAGTTGATACAAACGAGAGAGTTCAAGATCGATGATCATATGATGATTCATGATTGGGCAGTCACAGATACTCACTACATACTCTTTGCCAACAGAGTCAAGCTTAATCCAATTGGTAATAAACTAGCCTAGGTTACAGCTTACAACTCATTTACACTAATATTAATACGTGTGTTACAATGAAACTAATATGTCTATATATATACTATCAGGTTCCATGGCGGCGATGTGTGGGATGTCACCTATGGTATCAGCGTTAACGTTGAACCCAAGCAACGAGAGTTCCCCTATTTATCTCCTCCCAAGATTTTCCGAGAAATCTTTAGGAGGTAGAGACTGGAGAGTACCTGTGGAAGTGTCTTCTCAGCTATGGCTAATACATTCTGGTAACGCTTATGAGACTAAAGAGGATAATGGCGATTTAAAGATTCAAATACAAGCTTCTGCATGCTCATACCGTTGGTTTGATTTTCAGAAAATGTTTGGTAAGTTACTAAATATAAACATGCAAAGGCATTCTCTAGGTCAAGATAGCTGTTGAAAACTTCTTCCACACGTTAGGGTTTCTAGGTGTTCAAAAGTTAACTATATTAAGCATTTTTTTTCCTTACAGGATATGATTGGCAGAGCAGCAAGCTGGATCCTTCTGTAATGAATCTAAACCGTGGAGATGACAAACTACTCCCTCACCTAGTTAAGGTAATAAGATTACATGACATAGTTTTCAACTAAATTATTTTGTATTTGAAAGATCGATATTTTAGAGTTTGCGCAAATATTAATAAAAATTAAATACATATTTTTATCTACTAAATTTTAAGTTATACATGTTTTAAAGGTTTTAAAGTTTTATTTGATTCTAAATAAAGCTATACTAATCATATTTGGGATTTTTATTTATGCTTTAATGCTAGAGCAAATACCATTAATTAAAGTCTAAAATGTCATTAAAAATTATAAAATCTAATAAAATACGGAGCGAATATTGTTAGAGCACCATCATTGAGAGTTCAAAGGGGGAGTTCACACAATTTTCGGAAAAAAATATTAAAATAATTAAAAGAAGTGAATCTGTCTCTTGTGAGTTCACCGCAGTGAACCTGGTTCATCACTGTAAACGTCTCAAAATTGTATGAGGAGTTTTAATGTTTTCAAACCAAACACCAAATGGAACTAACTAAAAACGTTACTAATCATATAGGTGTCTATGACCTTGGACGCAACCGGAAGCTGCAAGAGCTGCGACGTAGAGCCTCTAAACGGTTGGAGCAAACCGTCAGATTTTCCGGTTATCAACTCATCTTGGTCAGGAGAAAACAACAAGTACATGTACTGTGCATCCTCTTCGGGAACTCGACATGAACTTCCTCATTTCCCTTTCGACATGGTCGTGAAGTTCGACCTAGACTCGAAAACTGTCCGTACTTGGTCTACCGGAGCTAGGAGATTCGTTGGTGAACCCATGTTTGTCCCTAGAAGCTCTAACGAAGGAGAAGAAGACGATGGTTACATTATCGTCGTCGAGGTACGTTTGTCTATATATATAGATACTTTTCCATAGTTTTTACGAATATTATTTGATACATATTGTAATCTACTATATTATTACAGTATGCTGTTTCGGTGGAGAGATGTTTCCTTGTGATTTTGGATGCTAAGAAGATCGGTGAATCTGATGCGGTCGTGACGAGATTAGCGGTTCCAAGGAATTTAACGTTTCCTATGGGTTTTCACGGTTTATGGACTAGCGATTAATATACTTTTGTTGTATATGATTCATTTGAATATTACTTATAAGAATATAGCAATTTTATTTTATTTTTCTGTAGAAAAAGGTGTTGATTGTTCCGAGAAGAACCCATAGTTATTGTAATTAAGTGGAAATCTCACAAAGTGTATAGTGTGATAGTGTTTTGTTGTTCAGAACTGTATTGGTATCAACAAAGTATGTATACAGTGCAAAGATTAATCACAGGTTTACAATACTTATATGTGAAGGCCTCTTCTTTGTTTGGTGGATGTGTGGAATCTATTCAAGCTTGTTCCACCAAGAACTCCAGAAGAAATATCATTTCAAGGTAGATAAAAAAGCCTACATCAAATAATATACGTAGAATGATTGTGATTTTCTTGCAGAATGCACCCTGTGAACAATGTTACGTTGTGATTATTCTACAAAGAGGCCCATTACA
>CAJHQP010006168.1:0-40146 GCA_905132765.1 Moricandia arvensis | reverse complement strand
GACCTAATTTGAGTTGAACCGATGCGAACCTCACTAGATCATTTGGACGACCCCCATTCTGGGCTGTAACATTTCCAAACAAGTGAGGCCAGGCCTTGATTAAGGAAAAAAGAGAAGCTAGTCAGAAGCACCACGTCAATGCATTGATAGGTGAATATTTTTTCAAGAGGTGAAGAGAGAACAGCTGCAAGAAGGAGATTTTTGTGTGGAAAGTGCATGTCTTTCGGCAGTTCGCATTGGTGTTGATAGATGCCGGAGCCGGACCGTCGATCGACGGAGCCTACAGAATCAGTCGCCTCATATGAATCCACCAACGTCGATCGACTACATGAATAGAGCATTGATTGACAGCCTCCAACAACAGAGCCAAGTCGTCTACAAAGTCTAAGTGCCAACCAATTCGTCAGACCTTCAAGGATGGAGAACCAGGAACATGATGCTAGTACATATGATCCCATAACAACAGAGAGACACTCCAGAAGGAAGCAGAAGATTCCCAAACATCTTCGCAGAGAACAAACTGACAAAGAGATGGATGGCTTTGCCGAAAAAGTTTCTAAAACTACTTTAGATACTCCATTTGATGAAGCATATTATACTCACAGATTGTGGATGTTTTTCAGGGAATCCAGGGATACAGAGAATGGAATAGAGCGCATGTTCAATGACCTTAGGGAGAAGCCAAAGAAGTGGACTACTCTCAAAAAAAAAGTGACCCTGGGAAGTTTGTGATCCCATGTTATGTCAAAGGTCATGAGTACCCTAATGCCCTCTGTGAAACTGGATCAGCAGTTAGTTTCATACCTAGAGTAATGGCAGAGCAGCTAAACCTGAAAGTAGAGCCTTCTAGTGATTGTTTAACCTTTGTGGACTGCTCCAAAGTGAACTCATGAGGGATGGACAGAGATGTTCCAATGCAGATTCACAATGGCATAGTTCCAGTAGACTTCCATGTGATGGACATAAACATTGATTGGAACTCCTCCTTACTCCTTGAAAGAGCTTTCATGCCGACAGTGGGAGGTATCTGCGTCATGAAGACAAACAGGTTGTATCTATCCTTGATTGATCCATACATTTTCTATGAACCTGTTAAAGTCAAGAACAAAGCTACTCATATAGAATTGGGTAATGATCCAAGTTTGATCGCTACATGCTTCTGCAAATATGATTAAGCCATGAGCCTGCGGACACAACATCAATCAACACCCAACCCTTGGCATCGGTCTAAGGTTCCTTAAACCAGAATCAACACTCTAGCATCGATCGATGATACTAACCCCGCATCGATCGACGGTGTTGCCCCAGACCAGAACGATGAAGACAGTCAAGAAGAGATAGTCTACACCGGGCGACAATACCATGGGAGGGTGCTAGAACCTGACAATCAAGAGTATGATGAGTCCTTATATGAAGAAGAAGCAGTCGAGTACCATGCCTTTGCACTCAAAGAATCTGGAAATTTCAGAGGATCTTATGGAAGCTGGAATGCAGAATCGATGAATGGTGACTCAGTACCATCGATCGACGAGGACCCAACAGCATACTGTGATGATTAAGGATACCTCAAGATGTGTTTAGAATCATGAGAGACCCAGACAGACATGCACGAACAATGGATGGAAGAATTCTAAATGTGTCCAAGGAAGATATAGCAGACATATTAGCTATGGCCAATGGAGCAGGGAATCTCTTCCCAAATCAGACACTGGGTGAGGCAGTCCACTTAGAATCGATCGACGGCAACAGTTGGGCATCGATCGATGGGCATGACGCAACATCTGGGCAGAGTCTGGTACAGAGGACGTATTATAAGACAAGCTTGATGGAGTCTACTTTTCTCAGGACATAATGAGGAAAAATATCAACCAGAGTTTAGAGGAAATTTCAGAACCCACATATGCCAGACTCAACATGCTGACAGAACGCATTCAAAAACTTGAAGAAGGGATGCACAAATTGTCTTTTACTCAGAAGAAGATGGAAAATCAGTAGGACAGAGCAGATGCGGCTGTAAGAAGTTTTATCAGTGCATGGTTTGAGACACGCATCGAAGATGTGGATACCTTCTTTCCACATTGGTTTTATGAAATACCTTCCTAATCCATAAATCATAACGTCAAGCTTAAGACAATAACCAAGCTCTTAGTGGGAGGCCACCCACTATTTAGTAAATTTTAATTTACTTTTTACTTATCTAGTTATTAATTATGATTTTATCTAATTATTTTAGGTTTTCGAAGGAGGAGTAGAACAGTTCGAAATCACCATCGGTCGACACCACAACCTCACCATCGGTCGACAGCTTGTATGGTTTACCATCGGGCAACACCCACTAACCACCATCGGTCGACGCTCCTTACGGAGTTTGGAAACCTCAACTTTCTCTCAATATTTTACTTATGCTTTAGTTTTATTAACCAAATCCGACGAGATATCACTGGGGTCAATGTCATTCAAGTTATGGGGAGGTCGCTGATGGTTTTATCTATTTTAACTTTTTATTTATTAATTTTTTTAAATGGTTTTAATATAGTCAAGAAGGGGATTATGATCAGAACTTATTTATTGACTAACCATACTTTAGCACCATTCTTAGACATGTTGATTGGAGAGAGTACTAAAGATGCCAAAATCGATCATCCTACCATTTGATCACGCTTACTAAGAAAGACTGAAGGAACCAAAGTTGATCTCCAACCTAATATTGACTACTTTGCTTGCTTTGGGGCTTGGTATACATTGGATTGGATTCCTTCTGCAAGTCTATAAGGTACTAGTCTATTAATTTTGATTTCCTTTCTCTCTTTCTCTTTAGGATCAATAATAGAAAAGATTGAGATGATTTCCTAAGATGCAGAGGGGTTGGTACATTACCGATGAATCCACTATTCTAGTTGAAAAGAATGATCACACATTGTTGGAAGCGAGGGGTATGTACATTACCGATGACCCCATTATTCGCCTACAACTCTGTATTAAAAAAATAAAAAATAAGATGGCAATATGTGCTGTAGCAGCATCATTGTCCATTGAATTTGAGATTTAAAAGATTCTGAAAGAAAAGAGGAAAGAGAGGGATCATGAAAGGCTTTATACATATACATGCAGGTTTTCAGGATTTGAGTCTATGTGTCCTCTGATTGATATTTCCAAGGTAAAACCTGCACTTTATTTTATGCAAAGAACTGAGATGAGTATTTGTTGAGTTTCTGATAGAATGGATTTTGTTGCTATACTAGGATAAGACATATAAAATTTCCCTTTAATTAGCATTATTCGATGTGGTTGCGATATAGTAGGGTGATAGTCATACTTATGTATTATGTGAGTCCCCGCTTTTCAAACCTCTTTTACATGCTACCTTTGTTTTCCTTGAGGACATGCAAAATGTTAAGTCTGAGGGAGTTGTTATACCTTGTTATTTACTAGTTTAAGGCTATCATTTAGACCCTATTTGGAGTCTGCTATGTATGTCTACACTGTGTTTTAGAGTTTTTTCAGGTCAAGGTACGTTTTGGAGCATTATGGAGATAATGGATAGAGAAGATATCTAGTTGCTGTTCAGTCAGAGTCGAGGTCAAGCCTAACCATCGATCGACGATGCACACTTGCTGTCGATCGACGGTCTACTCGTAGAGCAGATGACCGACTTCAAGCCCAAGTTAAGATAATTTACAAGAATGCCCCTGACAAATTTTGACCTAGTTATGACCTCGTTTATAAGGTCTTGCCATTGTTTAGGCAAAAGAAAAGACCACAAGATAGATATTTCATAGCATAATATTGTTTTAGAGTTTTTAGTAGTTTTGGGAAGAAGATTTGAACTCCTTCAGAGATTTATATTGGAACCATATTATCTATTTTATGTATTATATTATTCAGTTTATCAAATTTTCTATGAATATGTCTGAGTAATTCTCTTATTAGATTTAGGGTTCATTATGGTATTGTTGAATTACCCTAAAATAGGATTGCTAGGATGAAAAGATATCCATCTTTGGAATTGTGTTTAATGCTTATGTTCTAGAGTAGCTAACTTGAAACCTGAACCTAGGATATAGAAAACTACGAGAGTAGGTTCTTTTCCTGAATTGATTCCATTGAGTTATGTTGTTAGATACATGCGAGAGCTGGTTTAATTAACCTAGCAGACACACTTCTTGTCCAATAATCGTCGATCGACACTAGGTCTTCGCTGTAGATCGATGGTAGACTCCTCTGTTGGTATACGAGAGTTGGAATGAGAGGGAGTCTGATTGTGATTAAGTTTCTTGCATATTTCATAATCTTTGCATCTTATTCATTATAATTCACTTACTAGGAAACCCTAGATCTATATTTTTTTTATTTGAATCAGTTTACTTAATTAGCAAATTTTCTTTTTCGGAATAAACCCTTACTACAAACCCTCCTATTTATTGCTTACCTAGCTTAATCTTTAGGACTCAAAAATCTATTGTGAGCCCTCGCTCTTTGTGGATTTATAGGTTTAATTTAACAGATTGTCTGCTTAATTATATACCTAAACCCGCACGCTGTCCCTTTTCCAAACATTTATATTCCCAAATCACAGCACACAAATGATTCATTGTTCCTTCTCGACCATCTTTATGGCCTCCCTGATATCACATGCAAATTTTCGCCATAGTTCAAATGAAGTCTTTTATCACTAACAAAATAAACAGTGGACACTTATCTGCTACTCGATCTTATATTAAATTTTGCATTACTTTTTAAACTCGAGCATATAAAAGAAGTTGTAACATACTTTGAGTTATACAGTTTCAAAGAGATCATCTCTGTCTCCTTCCTATTTAATAACAACATCTTCAACATTACTTATTTCAAGTACCTGGCAAATTATATCTTCAATATATACATAACAAGTTCAGTTAACAGAAGTTTCATTTGGCCAAAAAATTAAATAACATAATCGCACACACCCTCCAACCAAATAATCAGGTTTCAAAGATCCAGATAGTAACTCTACATACTTGACTGGTTCGAATACTGAAAGATGAGAGGGTAGTTCTTCACGTTGTCGAACACGCGTTGCTGACAGTAAACTAATCGTGTAACAATGATTGGTGGTTCGATTCAAACATTTGAATGATTCAAAGAAAAATTCATCAAAATAAATGAATCTCCTTCTCTCAAATAAGGATTAAATTTAGCAACTAAATCACTTGTGACTGTGGCATGAATTTTATAACTCTGTTGCTATAAATAATATAAAATATATGTGAGCATTTGTAGGTAATATCAACATGTTAAAAAAATCGAAGCTAAGTAACCCTTTACCTTGATATCGATGAGTACCATCTCAATGGATTCTTCTGTAGAACCTATGTTTTTTTCCAGAGTCGAATACTTTCACCTTACTCTTGCAGAGGGTTTTAAAGGGTTTCAAATCGACAACATCATTGATACCTTCCATTTTTCTTCCTATTATAACAAAGCGGAAGAGAGATTATTCTAAATATAATGGTGGTAATATATTTTTGAGGCAAAAGTATTTATAGTTTTAATACATAGGTTACAAACTTTGTCAGCAAGAAATATGGAATTGCATTTATTATCTATACTTACGAAAATGGCAAGAGACCATTACATAAAAGGAAGAAAAAATGTCACTTTTCCTTTATAACCGGAAATATATTAAAAAGGTTAATATTTGGTGAGAAACTATTATTTTTAGATTTTCGTTTATGGACAAAATAAAAATAGTTATAGATTTTTGAAAATATTATATTTAGACGCGCTGATATAATTTTTTTAACAAAAGTAGAAAATTAGGGGAGTGAATCGGGCGGGTAACTGAAAAAATAAAGATATAGTATATGTTCAATAAATATATCGTAATATGTAAACAATATTACTGAAACCAAGCGTCAATTTTGCAAATAAAACCTTTTCCCGCTGTAAAGTTGTATATTTTTCAGCTGAACAAAACCGTACGTTATCCCCAATACATCCCTTATATATTTCATAATATGTTTCAATCGATAATTATAATGTCAGAACCTATAATTTTTTTTGTTTCGACCATAGGAAAGAAACAAACAAACAAACTAATTTTAAGGCTTTCTACATAAGTGAAATAAATAATATAGGTTTAATTCACAAGTTCGGATTTGATAGATAATGATTTAAATAAAATACAATATAAAACTGAATCGGCTGAACATAAACTAATAAAATTTAAAGCCTCAAAAAACAAAATATCTCACTTCATTAGACCCATTAGCCACTTTATGAATTCTTCTCCTTATTAATTTTGATTGTGCATGGCATCTTTTCAAACGAGGTCTGATCAAATGCATCCTCTAAATTAATCGACGGTGCTCCTCTGCGTTTAGCTGGTGTCAAATCCGCTAACTCCGTTTGTTGAGAAAAAGTATCAGATAGCATGAGAGAACTCTGATAAAATACACACATCAGAACAAAAAAAAATACTGGAAAAAATCTTTGATATCAAAAACATTTTACACCGAAGAAAGTATAATTAAATACAAACCTTGGGTGCATCAGACAAAATGGAGCATTCTGGATTAGTGATAATCGTATGGGCATCCTAATGACATATTTTAAATTCATATTAGTCTTCCGCATGTAATTTATAGACCAAAATTAAGGTAAGCTTGATACGTAAGATCCTATGTACGTTATAATAAATAAGTCCCTGAATTTGTCTCAAACTCTTCAATCAAATCTTTGTTAGATATGATCTTCAACACTTTAAACGTATCATGCTTATAGAGAAAATTTTCTTTCTCAATTCCAATCTTGAACAAATATCTCTTCCCAACCAAAGAGGTTAGTTCGAGAGGTAACATTTCTGGTCCTTCTGTCGCAAATATAAATATGAGTAACCATTATTCAGATATGAAGATAATGAACTAAGTATACTTAAAGGAATCAATATAGCAAACCTAAGAATAAAAATGAAAATATTATACCTCCTCACTATTCAACTCAGTTAGCTCAGCACACAGTTGAATAGCTAAATTATCCATAAGCATGAACTTGAGTGACATGTATGATCAACCAAATCTATATGCAACTTGTACCTTTGTTTATATATAAATTTCCACAAAAAGTCAGTACAATAGGTATCACAAAAGCAAGCATAAGTAAAATATAACTGAGAGAGCTCCTAAGACATAGGTTACATTGAGATTACTATTGATTCATGCACTTTGCATTTGAAACAAAAATACTTGAACCCCATGAGATCATTGTCATCTTCATCTTCAATATCATCATTAAGCACAACCAAAACCTTTTTTGCATACACTTTGCAGCTAACATAGTACCACCACATGTCAAAATCAATTGACACAATATTGCAGAGAACTATGCACATTTGAACCTATAAGATGTATCCCATAGTAAAGACACATTCCAAGATAAACTCTATATATAAATGATTCACAATTTATATATCATGTTTTGCTTCAACCAGATTAACAATCATTTTCCTGGGAATGTGCACAAAAAAAGTTCCTTATCAGCAATGTCGGACGCCATAGCAACAACTTTAGAATTGACTATTGCTAAAGCAGTATCATCTTTAGGCAACCTATTAGTAATAAAAATACATAATTAATGAGTATATTCAAATATATTTAACAATTTAAGGCTGGATTTTATATTGTTATGATGAGAAATAATATTACCAAAAATGATAGATATCACTTACAACGACACAAAATGTATAACCTCTGAAATATTAGGGTTCAAAGATTGGTCGGACACATTGTCTGCATTAGAGACACTTCAATCATCTGCATACATAATATAGCAAAAAAAATTTATAATACTTATTAGTTAATAACTGAAAGGGTAACAACTATCAAGAAAGACATAATTTACCATTCCAAACTTTGATTTTACAAAACCTCAATACAAAGATGATCTTATCTACTCCTCAGGTTTGAATTACTTCGTTCACTTCTGATGCGAACTTTCCCCATAGAACAATAGGAAGTCGTTCATCCCTACAAAATATTGAATAAACATTTACTCCTTACCATATTCGTGTATACAACTTATGAAAACTATATTTCTTAACAACGTTATTACAAAAAACTTACTCGGTGTTACGCAACTCCAAATAAATCATTTGTTTGTCTTTTCCGTTAACAGACAGGACTTCCACATGTGACACCTCAAAAAATTGCCCTAAAACATCTAAACTGATGATTAAAATAGTTTAGTATTATAATAATCTATCAAGACAATGTAAAAATTTGAATTATCAATAAGAAAACTCACCGACCAAATAGTCAGGGTTGAGTGTACCATCCAGTAAATCTCGATATTTGACTGGTTGAAAACCACTCAACCCTTGGTAGTTCATCTCACGTCTTGACAAGGGTTGTTGAAAGGAAATCAATCTTGTATTGGTGATTTGTGGTCCGGTATAGGTTCAATAAATACATCGTATTATGTCAAACAAAATTACTGAAACCAAGCGCCATTTTTTCAAATAAAACCTTTTTCCTCTGTAAAGTTATATATTTTTCAGCTGAACAAAACTGTACGTTATCCCATATACATCCCTTATATAATTCCTAATATGTTTCATACGATAATTATAATGTCAGAACCTATAATTTTTTTGTTTCGACCATAGGAAAGAAACAAACAAATAAACTAATTTTAAGTCTTTCTAAATAAGTGAAATAAATAATATAGGTTCAATCCAAAAATCCGGATTTGATAGATAATGACTTAAATACAAAAACAATATAAAACTAAATCGACAGAACATAAACTAATAAAATTTAAAGCCTCAAAAACAAAATATCTCACTTCATTAGACCCATTAGCCACTTTATGAATTCTTCTCCTTATTAATTTTTATTGTGCATGGCATCTTTTCAACCCGAGGTCTGATCAAATGCATCTCTAAATTAATCGCGGTGTTCTGGCTCCTCTGGTGGCTGGGTTAATGATAATCTTATGGCAATCCTAATGACATATATAAACTTCGTATTAATCTTTCGCATGAAATTTATAGACCGAAATTAAGGTAAGCTTAATACGTAAGATCCTATGTACGTTAGAATAAATAACTCACTAAATTTGTACTCTTCAATCAAATCTTCCCAACCAAAGAGGTTAGTTCGAGAGGTAACATTTTTGGTCCTTCAGTCTGAAATATAAATATGAGTAAACATTATTCAGACATGAAGATAATAAACTAAGTATACTTCAGGGAATCAATATAGCAAACCTAACAATAAAAACAAAATTATTTTACCTCTTCACTATTCAACTCAGTTAGCTCAGCACACGATTTACCAATCAGTTGAATAGCTAGGCTATCCAAAAGCATAAAATTAGAGTTACATGTATGATCAACCACATATATATGCAACTTTTACCTTTGTTTTTATATAAAGTTCACAAAAGCAAACATAAGTAAAATATAACCTAGAGAACTCCTAAGGCATATGTTACATAGGGATTACTTTTGGTTCATGCACTTTGCATTTGACACAAAAATACTTGAACCCCATGAGATTCTTGTAATCTTCATCTTCAATATCATCATTGTACACAACCAAAACCTTTTTCGTATACACTTTGCAACTAACATAGTACCACCGCATGTCAAAATAAATTGACAAATATTGCAGAGAACTTTGCAATTTTCAACTTGTAAGATGTATCCCATGTTAAAGACACATTTCAAGATAAACTCTATATAAAAATGATTCACAATTTATATTACCTGTTTTGCTTCAACCAGATTAACAATTTCCTTGGAGTGTGCACAAAAAATATCTTCGTTATCATCAATGCCGGACGCCATAGCAACAACTTTAGAATTGACTATTGCTAAAGCAATATCATCTTTAGGCAACCTATTAGTAATAAAAATACATAATTAATGAGTATATTCAAATATATTTCACAATTTAAGGCTGGATTTTATATTGTTATCATGAGAAATAATATTACCAAGAATGATAGATATCACTTACAACGACACAAAATGTATAATCTCTGAAATATTAGGGTTCAAAGATTGGTCGGACACATTGTGTGCATTAGAGACACTTCAATCATCTGCATACATAATATAGCAAAAACATTTTATAATACTTATTAGTTAATAACTGAAAGGGTAACAACTTTCAATAAAGACATTATTTACCATTCCAAAAATTGATTTTCCCAAACCTCAATACAAAGATGATCTTATCTACTCCTCGGGGTTGAATCACTTCGTTCACTTCTGCTGCGAACTTTCCCCATAGAACAATAGGAAGTCGTTCAACCCTACAGAATATTGAATAAACATGTACTCCTTACCATATTCATGTATACAACTTATGAAAACTATATTTCTTAACAATGTTATTACAATAAACTTACTCGGAGTTACGCAACTCCAACGAAATCTTTTGTGTGTCTTTTCCGTTAATAGACAGGAATTTCACATGTCACACCTCAACAAATTGCCCTAAAACATCTAAAATGATGATTAAAATAGTTTAGTATTATAATAATCTATCAAGACAGTGTAAAAATCTGAATTATCAATAAGAAAACTAACCGACCAAATAGTCAGGGTTGAGTGTACCATCCAGTACATCTCGATATTTGACTGGTTGAAAACCACTCAACGCTCTTGGTAGTTCATCTCACGTCTTGATAAGGGTTGTTGAAAAGAAATCAATCTTATATTGGTGATTTGTGGTCCGGTACGACCCACGAGAATAATTGAGGGTAAAGTTAATGAGAATTTTGGATATCCCTTCCAAGAAGAAGGGATTAAACTGACTAACCAAATCTTTCTTGGCAGTATCATTGATCTTTTTCCTCTAAGATAAAACATAACAGATTAAATTAATTAGCTAATGACCACACGTAAAACCATTCAAAGCTAAGCAAAAAAACATATGAAATCAATTTGTACACTCACGTTGGCATCAACCAAAACCATTTCAATGGTGAGACCACCACCAGCAGAGTATTGCTTCCAAAGCCGAATAACCTTCACTCGGATTTTCCACATGGTTTTGAAAAACTTCCAGTCAGAAATGGCGTTCATAGCTGCCATTTAAGATAGGTTATGCTTTGAATATGAGGCGGTTTTGGTTTGTTTGTTTGAATGCACAAATTGTATTACATGCTCTCTTTATGTAGATAAAAGTATGTGTAAAGAAATCTTTTAGGTCATGAATATGCACCATAAATTTCTTACCATATTGACAAACACTAAATATTTGTGTGGCCAGTTTACTACGACTATAATTCTCAACAAAAATTTCTAAACGTTCACCACTCCATATATATGTTATTTACTGTTAAATATAATAGTAACCATATTCAACTCAACCAACTTCTTTCCCAAGTAATATATCTGATTTTAGAAAGTTGTATACATTAATTATATGAACTAACAAAATATAAGCAGTTCTAAAATAATCCCTTCACCAAGTAATCATCCCTTCACAAACAAATCCTAAATGTTCTTAATCTATAAAGTAACATCAAATTCACATTACCTTCTCCTGTAAATTCGATATCCCCAATCCCTTATAAAACTGAGCTATGCAAAGTTCAAAATAAGAGACATAACAGTAATATGGTTAAATAGTAACACATCTAGTTTATCCAATAGGGTTTGCACTGCCGTTAAGGGCATCCTTAGTAAACAAATAGGCCGCGTTAGTCATAATTATTTAGGATAAAACCAACTATAGTCAAGATCAAATGTGAAATTATATCTTAAAAATAATAAATAAGATCATCATTGGAGCACGAGGACGGTTATTATCGAACCCTTCAATCAAATCTTGGTTAGCTATCACTACAAGAAAACATGGTAAATTCCAACGGACATTCTGACGGAGACGCAGTTCCTCGGAATATACTGACGCAATTCCGACGATATTCCGAGGAAACCCCAAAATTATGTTTCCTCGGAATATCGTCAGAAAATACCGACGATATTTCGAGGAACACATTTTTCGTCGGTAAAAATAAAGAAAATTCCGAGGACAATCATTTCGTCGGTTTTTCCGATGAAATTCCGACGATAATTTGAAACCCCAAACAAGGTTTCCTCGGAATTTCCTCGGAATATTCCGAGGAAATTCCGAGGAAACTTGATTTTCTTAACCGAAAACATCATTTTACGGTTAGAAATGAAACAATACAACTAAAAAACCCTTACTAAGTGTCTTAAATTGATTTTCAGACCAAATGTTAGTTTGTCTTCAAATAATAAACACTCTTCCGATTGTATGAACAAAATTCATACACCTCAAGAGAAACACTTATACACTTTAATGAACGGGAACATCAATACTTGTAATTGATTTCGATTTTTTTAATTTCATGGTTTATGCACATCTATAGAAAGAATCCTCAATGTTATGCATTGAACAACTATGAAATTGTGTAACAAATGATATAGGGTCCACAAATTTGAGGTTTTGAAACCCCAAACAAGGTTTCCTCAGGATTTCCTCGGAATATTCCGAGGAAACTTGATTTTTTGAACCGAAAACATCATTTACAGTTAGAAATGAAACAATACGACTAAAAAAACATTACTAAGTGTCTTAAATTGATTTTAAGTCCAAATGTTAGTTTGTCTTCAAATAATAAACCCTTTTCCAATTGTATGAACGAAAATCATACACCTCAAGAGAAACACTTATACACTTTAATGAACGGGAACGTTAATACTTGTAATCGATTTCGAAATTTTGTAATATCATGGTTTATGCACATCTATAGAAAGAATCATCAATGTTATGCATTGAACAACTTTCAAATTGTGTAAAAAATGATATAGGATCCACAAATTTGAGGTTTTGAAACCCCAAACAAGGTTTTCTCGGAATTTCCTCGGAATATTCCGAGGAAATTCCGAGGAAACTTGATTTTTTGAACAATTAGGAAGACATGCAGAGTATATTCTCCATTCCCCGGAATTTCCTCGGTATATTCCGAGGAAATTTCGAGGAAAAGAGTATATTCTATCCTCGATTATGATTTTTTTGTCCGATTAATGAATATTTCGAGGAAATTCCGACGGACTGTTTAGTGTTCCTTGGAATTTCCTCGGAAATGTTTCAATGAACATGAAAAGGAACCGCCAAAATTTTTGCGAAAATCAATCTAAGTGATTTCTGACGGAATACCGACGAACAGTATCCGTCGGAAATATATGTGTTTATTATCCAGAAACATTTCTTCTTCCCCATTTCTCCTATCTCTCTCTCAAATTTCCGGCGAGCTCTCTCTTCTCCCTCCGTTAATTTCGGCCAGTCCTCTCTATTCCTCCCCAAAATCTATCATTAAACATGTAAGAACCCTATCCCACTCTCTTTGGTTCTTTTTGTTAGGTTTTCGAATGAATTTGATGATTTTAGGATAGTTAGATTGATGTTTTTTTATTTTGTATTGTTTGAATTGTTAGGGTGATTGGTAGATTGATGATTTTGATTAGGACTGTGTAATAAAAGGTTATAAAACTATTTTTAGATTTATAAAAACGTTTTTATATATATTTTTTGGAACACAACTTTTCATTAACTTCAACTTTCTTGATTACAAAAGCTAGAGGAAATTGTCCATCCTCTTTGATTGAAAGCATAAACTACAACAACATAAGATAAAAAGGATAGTTCTTCAAAAGAAGAATATGACAGCGAACTCAAGATAGCAAGAAGGTTATAGATATGGACAAATACCTCCATAAGATTGGAGGGAAAACACTCCTTAAAAAGGAGGCAAAGGATAATAATGATGACGACGGTGAACCCACCGATAAATGAGAGGATAGGCTACTCTTCAGACAAAAGATATGATCCAGTAGGTGCAAATTTGTTTCAGTAAAAACGTTTTTATATTTATAAATTTTTTTTGGTATATATAAAACGTTTTCCGTATATAAAATTTAATTTGGATTTATTAAATCTGTTTTTATATTTACAAAACTATTTTTATATTTATAAAAACATTTTTCATATTTATAAAACGTTTTTGTATTTATAAAAATGTTTTTCATATTTATAAAACGTTTTGTATATAAAATCTATTTTTGGATTTATTAAATCCATTTTATATTTATAAAAATATTTTTTACATTTATCAAAACGTTTGTTTTATATTTATAAAAATCTTTTTATATTTATGAAAATGTTTTTGGTTGGGATTGTGTAATAAGATGTTATAAAACTATTTTTAGATTTATAAAAATGTTTTTTATATTTATAAAACATTTTTTGTATAGATAAAGTGTTTTTTATATTTATAAAATGTTTTTTGTATATAAAATCTATTGTGGATTTATTAAGTCCGTTTTTATATTTACAGAACTATTTTTATATTTATAAAACATTTTGTATATAAAATCTATTTTTAGATTTATTAAATCCGTTTTTATATTTATAAAAATGTTTTTTATATTTATAAAACTCTTTTTATATTTATGAAAATGTTTTTTTTATATTTCCGAAGAAATTATCCCTCGGAAATTTTCGAGGAAATTCCGAGGAAATATTCCTACGAAAACTTTTCTCGGAATTTCCTTGGAATATTTCGTTCTCGTAATTCCCTCGTACCGTCTGACGAAATTCCGATGAAATATGTTTTCCCGACGATATATTTTCGACGACCATTTTCGTCGGAATAACGTTGGAATATGCATTTCGAAGATATTTGTCGTCGGAATATCGATGCTTTCTCGTAGTGTATGATCTTCAAAACTTTGAAAGTATCATGCTTATAGAAATTATTCTCCCTATTAATGGCAATCTTGAACAAATATGTCTTCCCAACCAAATAAGTTAGTTCAAGAGGGAGCATAACTGGTTCTCCAATCTGAAATAGATATCAGTTAACATTAGTAATCCATCACATATAGCAAACTAAGAATAGTTCAGAGTATCCCAACAATTAATTTTATAAATATTACAATTGTACATCAAATATGAAAATAGTTTACCTCTTCAGTCTTCAATCCAGTTAGGTCGGCACAATGTTTACCAAGCAGTTGAACAGAAATTTTATCAAATAGCATGAATTCCGAGTGACCAGTATGATCAACAACATCAATATGAAACTTGTACCTTATTTTTATATCAGTTTTAGATAAAATTAGTACAACAGATAACATGGATGTAAATATTTTTATAAGATTTATCACAGGTTACCTTGGAACAACTTTTGGTTCATGCACTTTGCATTTGACACAAAAATATGTGAACCCCAATTTATCCACGTCAACTTCATCATCAACATCATCATTAGAGACAGCCAAGATTTTTTTGTCACACACGTTGCAACTAAGATAGAGCCAACCCATGTTTGAATCCATTAACTCAATAGTGCACATAACTATGCATGCCTCAAACTGGAAGATACATAGAAGTTTTTCAAAAATCCAGATTTGAAGTCAAATACTACAATCGAGGATTATTCATTCAAGACCTGTTTTGCTTCCAACAATTGAACATTTGTTTTTCTGTGAGTGCACACAAAGAAATCATCCTTATCAGCTCGATCAGACGGATGAGAAAACTCACTTACAACGAAATAAATGTGTAACTGACATGTGTGTTTTAATTATTCTATCAGGGTATAAATATCAAAAACGAATAACTATCAAATTAACACTAGTGTTAACACACAAATAGTATTCTTGCCAAAAGAGATCATGTGTAGTACTTAAGGATCGAATCCACAGAGAAGTAGAGATGCAATATAAAGTATGCTAATAATGTAAATATGGAAATAATGCAAATATAAAAATATTCTAATAAACTAACTAGATGCAAATGTAAACATGCTAGATCTAGGATTTCAAGCCTAATGGATTATATCAACCCCCCTAGACTTAACATTTTGCTTGTCATCAAGCAAACTAAGCCTATGAAAGAGGTTTTGAAAAGCAGAGACTCACATAATGTCTAAGTATAACTGTCACCTTACTTTGTTGCAACCACATCCTATCAAGTCAATCACCGACAAACTTTATATACTCTTATATACTATATCCTAGTATAGTAACCAAATCCAGTCTACCAACAACTTAGCAAATACTAGTCTGACTCACCCCTCTACTGATTTCATTTCTTTTATTAAAATAAAACTATAGGCTTTACCTTAGGAGTATCGAACAAAGGATACATGGACTCTACCTCTGCAAGTATCTGAACAACTAAACACAAAGTCTTCTCTGATTCCTTTCTTCCCCCTTTTCTCTCTGAATATTTTCAAATCTCAAACTTAATGGACAATCATGATGACACAGTCCATCTTGCCATCTCATTTGTGATTTCCCTCTTCTTTTCTTTTTTATTTCTTTTTCTTTTTAGGCAAAGTTGTAGGCGAAAACTGGGGTCATTGGTAATGTACCTACCCCTCGCTTCCAACAATGTGTGATCGTTCCTCCGAATTAGAATAGTGGGGTCATAGGTAATATACCTATCCCTCTGTATCTCGGGAATTCATCTTAATCTTTTAAGCTATTAGGTAGATGCTGAAGAGAAAGAGAGAAGAGAACCAAAGGTGCAATGACTTGTACCTGCAGACTTGCAGAAGAAATTCGATTCACTGTATACCAAGCCCTAAAGCAAGCAAATAATGTCAAGATTAGTGTTGGAAATAAGTTTCGGTTCCTTCAAACGTTCTAAGCAAGTGTGATATAGTGGCAAGATGATCCACTTTGGTATCTCAAGTACTCTCTGCAATAACCTTCTAAAAATGGTGCTAAAGTGTGTTAGTCAATAATAAATCTTGATCATAGTCCCCTTCTTGACTCAATAAAACTTTTTGAAAAACATATATATACATAGTAAATAAAACTTAAAACAAATCAAATACCATTAGCAAACTTCCCCCATACTTAAATTACACAGTCCCCAGTGTAATCCATCTTGGATTGGTTAGGAAAAATTAAATCATAATTAAATAGTTTAAGTAGAAAACTCCATACCAGACTCCGTAAAAGAGTACCAATCGATGGTAGGCATGTATGGTCGATTGATGGTCGCGATCCAATGTCGACTGATGGTGCATCTAGGCTGTCGATCGATGGTGGACTCAAACAGTCTATAAAAACAAAGTAAAAACTCGAAATAAATAGTAGTATAAGTAAAAACGAAATAAAAACTTACTAAACTGTGGGTTGTTTCCCACTCAGCGCTAAGTTATAGTCTTAAGCTTGACGTTGTGAACTTTCTGACTAGTATGAAGTTGCATTAAAACTTGGCAAATAAGTGTCTACATCGTCTTTGCTTTTCCGAAACCATGTACTAATGAAGCTCCTTATTACCTCATCTCCTCTGGCTTTCTCATTCCTTGTAACCGCTCTGGCAAACGCCATTTGATGCATTCCTTCTTGTAGTTTCTCAATACTGCACTGTAGCATTCTACGTCTGGAAGTTGTAGTCTCTGATAAATACTTCAATTGCTGAGAAATATCTTCCTTCATCATGCTCTGAGAAAAAACAATCTCATCGAACATGTCTTCTACTTCTATTTCTGATGTCGTCTTCTGTTTGTTGTCTTCAGTGTCGATCGATGGCCTGATGTTGCCGTCGATCGATGTCAGTCCCTCTGCCCCAATCGCATGCTGTCTCTTAACAGTATCCAAATCTTGCTTCATCTCATCCATGTTTGCAGTCCAACCGGTGAGGCATGTGTCTATCGGATAGTAGACATCATCCAACCTCTTGTAGAAATCATCCAGTGACATCTCTTGAGATCTGTAGATTTCATGCACAATATCATCAATCTCTTCTGTGCTGTATGTCTGTTGATCCTTCCTAGACATAGCGATCTTTGTTGCATGTTCTGGTAAAAATATGTAGCTTTGCCCAAACAAATTAGCTCTCTCAAGGACTACTCTGATGTCTTCAGTTTGCACATTCACTACTCTTCTATATGTAGCTCGTGCATTAACATTCTCATCTCTGTAGATGCCATACTCATCCGTCTTTTCCCAGGGGAAAACTCTGTTGCCCTCGGTAACTAAATCTTTTTTTACCTTTCCTGAAACGCCAGTCGACCGATGACCTGATGGTGTTGTTGATTCTTGGATGCTTAAAAGTGTATGGATCAGTACGGATTGGCTCGTTCTTCTGCTCCTCAATGTCGATCGATGCTTTATGGTGCACGTCGATCAATGGATGCTGCTGCTTTCCAAATAAATTACCCCATCCATTAGCCATAATAAGGGCATTTGCTACATCCTCATTAGATAAATGTAGGATTCTCCCACAAAGAGCCGTGCACGTCCCTCTGGGTCTCAAAAATTCTGAACTCATCTGGTCTAAGATTACCAATATCTGTATCTTCTGCTCCAAGTTCGTGTTCTGGTTCTCGTCTGATGTCATTCGATGGCCAGGAGTAGCTTATGATTGATGCTTGATTATCCACTCTTGCGTTCACCACCCAGCCAACGTCTTCTGATGCAAGGTCGCGATATTCAATATGCTTTTCCTCTCTGTAATCTTCATCGTATCCTTCGCATATTGGACAGGTGTCGATCAATGGTGGATAGTGGTCGTCGATCGATGCTCGATAACCAGACTGTTGCGCGAAAAGGTTTCCAGCTCCATTATCCATGGCAAGAATATTTGCAATATCTTCCCTCGTGACATTTAGTAGTCTGCCATCCATAGCCCTTGCGTGACTGTCTGGATCTCTCATGATACGGAATTGATCTGGTTGTAGATAACCATATTCCTTCTCGCGTTCTGCAGCTGAATCTACTTCGGATGCTGCTTTTTGGTTAGTATCGATCGATGGCATAGGGCTACAATCAATTGATGTTGATTTCCCGAGTCGATGGGAATAATGAAAAACACCAGCCTCTTCCATAGTAATACCACGGTACTCGATCATCTCTTCTTCTCTGCAGTCTTCGTTGTACATGGGGTATGATGTGTCGTAATCACCATCTGTGTGGTAGTCGGTGATCGGTTCTAGAGTGTGATTTTTGCGCGATAACAAAGGGTGGGTGTAGACCGATTGCTGAAATGCAAGGGTGTCGATCGATTGTCTGGGTTGGGTATCGATCGATGCTCCATCTTCTGACTCTTTGTTGAAGTCATAGTCGCAGAAGCATGTGGCCACAAGTTCTGCATCATCACAAAATTCAATCAGAGTAGTCTTGTTCTTATTCTTGACAGGTTCATAGATAATATTTTATTCAATTAGAGATAGATACAACATGTTTAATTTCATATCGCAGATAGCTCCCACGATAGCCATGAATGCTCTTCCAAGTAGTAGTGAAGAGTTCCAATCAGATGTCTATCACGTGGAAGTCTACTGGAACTAGGGTATTGCTAATCTGCACTGGAACATCTTTTACCATCCCTCCTGAGTTCAATTTTGAGCAGTCTACTAATGTGAAGGAATAATTGGAGGGTTCTACTTTCAAGTTCAGCTCCTCTGCCATAGTATTTAGAATAATGCTCACTGATGATCTAGTATCACATAGGCCATTGGGGTATTCGTTGCCCTTGATAAAGCATGGAACCACAAACTTCCCAGGATCATTTTTCTTCTTCAGACATGTCATATGTTTCATCCTTTCTCTGAGATGATTGAACATGACCTCTATATCATCGTCTGTCGCCCTTGTTTCCATGAAAAACATCCACAATTTGTGAGTATAATAAGCTTCATCAAAAGGAGTATCTAAATTGATTTTGAAAACTCTTTTGGTAAAGCAATCCATCTCTTTTTCATTGGATTCTCTGCATAGGTGTTTGGGGATCTTTTGCTTCCTCCTGGAGTGTCTCTCATCTTCTCTATCAAGATCCATACTTTCAGATGTGTCAGTATACTGTTCTGAAACCGTTCTGGTTGGACGCATAATCAAATTTGCAGCGATGCTTGGCAGTCGAACCGGCTTTCTCATATGTCGATGATGCTCAGGTCGCATTGTCGATCGATACCCCTATCTCTCTGTCGATCGATTGTCTCGTGTAGATATTGATTGATGTTTGTTGATTCACACGAAGCTACTGATGCTGCAGGATTGTTGTCGGTCGATGCTCGTTGCTTGGCGTCGATCGACACCAATGCGAACTTCCAAATGACATCGAACTTTCCACACAAAAATCTCCTTCTTGGAGCCTTTCCATCTTAACTTCATGCCGAAAATCATCATCAATCAATGCATTGACGTGGTGCTTCTGTCCAGCCTCCCTCTTCTCCTTGATCAGGCTCTCATGCCTCCTAATGGTTTCACTTGTTTGCATCACTTTATTCTCCAGCTTCTTCATATAGGTGTTGAGATTTTCAAACTTGGTATTGAAGTTGAGGTACATCCCATCTATCTGTCAATTGAAATCCACAGTCATCTTTTGCTGTCCCTCTAAAACTCCGTCAACCATTGCTTCAATCTTTCTTTCTTAAGTTTCTGGAGGAGGATTCTGGTAGTAAGAAGATCCATAAGTTTTGTTGTTGTTGAAGGACTTTCGCTGTGAACTCTGATTAAAGATACTCTTTTGACAATTCCCATAGGAGTTCCTTTTTAAACCTTGATTCCCTTGTCTCTGGAAACCATTCCCATCAATATAGTTCACATCCTCTTCTTCAGTCTCTTCATCTGCGGACTTTATTTCTTCTACTTCTGCACAAGTGGTTTGCTTCCTGAAAATTTTCTTAACACTATCCAGTTTGGCCTTGGCCTCTTCAATCTGATCCTTACTCATAGTTGGAGTTGATCTCTTTCTTTCAAAGTCTGTGTTCTTGGTGCTGCTACTGGATGCCAGATTCTTAATCAACCTTGTAGCTTCTTCAGGATTCCTAGTGATGAAATTTCTATCACTAGCTGTGTCCAAAACTATCTGATACTGTAGTCCAATACATCTAAAGAAAGTGCTGAGAAGTCTCTTTGGTATGATTCGAATATCATCCATGAGTTTCTGAAAGGTTCTGAGGGTTCCTACGAAAAAGTAGCAATCGTGCTCCTCAGATCTTCTGCTCTTGCGTCATCAAAGAAGTTACACAAGAAAGCGTTCTTGATGTCATTCCAGGATGTTAGGGATCCTGGTGGTAACTGCTTAAGCCAATATGAAGCTTCTCCAGTAAGTGAGTTCTTGAAGAGCGTACAGAAGAGATATCCCTCGGGGACTCCATTGACTTTGATAACAGTTACTAGATCCTCAAATCGCTCCAGATGATCTATAGGGTGCTCATGTCGTAGCCCATTGTAAGGTGTATACGCCCAGTGTCGGTTGATGCTTGATTTCTGATGTCGGTCGATGCTGTCGGTAAAGAAGTGTCGGTCGACGCGATGTTGGTGCTGTCGATCGATGCTTATCGTCTTTCTTTGCGTATCGTACGTTCGAGTTTATTGGAGTCAGCGAATAGTTGTTCTTGTCCTTTATTGCTCCTAGTGTGTCTTTGCATGCACATGAAAAACAAGGAAAAGAAAAATTTAGTAACTTGAAAGTAGTAACAAACCTAGACTAAATCCTAGAAATTAAATCTAATGGCGATCAATGTTTCACGGCAACAGCGCCAAATTTAACATGCATGTTTTTATTGTTCTAGCAGGTTATAAATATACTAAACAAATAACTATCAAATTAACCCTAGTCTTAACACACAAATAGTACTCTTGCCAAAAGAGATCATGTGTAGTACTTAAGACTCGAATCCACAGAGAGCAATGGCACACAATAGATTTTTTTATTTCTAAAGATTAAGCTAGGTGAATATATATATTGGTGGTAAACAATCAGTTAAGAAAATATTCCTTATCAAAAAATAGAGATGCAATATTAAAATATGCTGATAATGCAAATATGGAAATAGTGCAAATATGAAAATAATAAACTAACTTGATGCAAATGTAAATATGCTAGATCTAGTGTTTCAAGCCTAATGGATTATAGTGGATATGAAGCACATATATGTAAATATACTAGAATATTAACTATTTGGACCCTTTTAACTTCAACTATCGTATGCGAGCAAAAAGAAAGACCATCGAGTGACGGCTAAGGTCTGCTATCGATCGACAATGAAATCAGAACCAAGTGTGAACGAGATTTGATAAGTCCACCAGACTTATTAAACCAGCTCTCGCATGCGCCTAATAGCCTAGTTCAATGGAGTCTATTCTGGCACATAACCTACTCTCGTAGTCATCCATGTCCTACTTTCGAGATCCTAGTTAGCTACTCTAGAATGCAAGAATTAAGCACAACTCAATTGATGGATATTAACTTAACTACCAATCCTACTTTTGTTCTAATCCATGATTGTTATCATGCAACCATAAATCTAGTTGATGACTACTCAGACATAATCAAAGAAAGAATAATAGTCTTCATAAAATGCATAGATAAAATATTGGGGTTCCAATACAAATATTCCTAAGGATTTATGAATCTCTCCCCTAAAAACCTAGAGCTATGTAAGTTGTGTCATGCCTTGCCTGCACTTGTACACCATTTGTTGCTCTCAATACATAAGCATACATATAAAAAAAACCCTAAAACCTCGTCAAAACTCGTCCAGGGCATTCTTGTCATTTGTCTTCTAAACTTGGGCTTTTCAATCGTCTGTATGCGAGTTGAGTCGGAGTGTCGCTCGATTCTCGGTGAAAAGACGCGATCGATGTCTCCTACCTCAGTGATATTTTCTCTTGGATTATCCAACAGTTCCTCAAGATCTTCAGTCTGGTCTAACTCCTCTGTTTCAGGGGCGATCTCGGGGATTTGCTCGTTAGAGACGGGACACGCTTTTTCTTTTTCATATGTCGCGATTTTGGTGAATTCATTGATAGTGATGCTTTCTTTAATGCTATGGGTGAGTTGTCTACCACTTTGTAGAGCACCGACATTGCAGTTGCTTCTAGGATTAGCATCCGTCCTACCAGGTAAGAATCTGTCCTCTCTCCTGATGGACATAGCATTACTCGCAACTTGGTTGTCGATCCTCTTAATGTGTTCGCTCAGAGTTTTGAATTTTTCCGTCATCTCCGAATATATCAGATCTAACTTCTCGTTGAGGTCAGCGGCTATTCCACGATTTCCTGTGAAAACTTGATTCATATTTGACTTTGAACTTCTTTCGTGTCTATCCACAGTGGTATCGTAGTTGTTTGTGAAATCGCCAATGTGTTCCCTAAATCATTGATTATTCAGACCCATTACTTCAGAAAACTCATCTTGTTTTTCGAGGTCAGGAAAAGTAGCGTCGTCTAGAAGGGCCGCAACAGATGCCAGAGTATTTCTAATTCGGATTGAGGGCTCCTCCTTTTGGGTGTCTCTACTTTCTAAGGTTCTACCTAAGGTTATGTTTCATATCTGCTTTTTAGCACTTGCGGTGCTTCGGGTACCGAAGTTCCCCTCGCTGGGTGTATCTAGGATTGTTTGATAAACTATATTTAGTTCTCTATATAAAGTGTTGATGAGTTGGGCCTCTGAGAATCCATGGTGAGGCACGAAATTTAGTAGTCCTTGAATCTCGCCCATGCGTTTTTAAAAGATTCGCGGCTACCTTGAATGAGAGTGGATATCTCCCTTCTCACTCCTCAGTATCTCTCCTCATTAAAGAAATGATTGATGAAGGCGCTTGTAATGTCTTCCCAACAAGCCAGGGATCCTGGTTGTAGCTGGTTCAGAAACCTCCTGGCGTCACCTCCAAGGAAGAAAGGAAAATTTTTGCAGCGATTGAAATCGCAGTTCACTAGCATCTCGATGTGATCATTTGGGTGCTCAGTAGGAAGCCCACTGAATTGATTTTGGCTCGCCATAATTAGGAAGTTTATACCAAGCTCAGATCTTCTTGTATGGTTGTCCCGATAATCAAATTGCAGACCTATTCGAATTAGGTTCTGCTAGGGTTTAGGTAATAGAGAATTGGCAATTCATGCTTAAATTTATTCCTAGGGGATTTAGCGATTCGATCAGGGATTGCAGCCCCCAGTAACTACTTTACGTTTAACCCTTCTTGACAAAACCGTCGGCAGTTGATGGAAAATACTCTCCAGAGAGAGGCAACGGCGGTTATTCGTAAAAATTCGGGTCTCAGTGTAAATTGCCCTTTTGTCGCATTATGAGGAAACATCTGTACTGGTGAAATATTAATTAATTGTTAAAATTTAAAATTTTAAATATTCATATAAAGAAGTATATTAACTAATTTCATAATTAGTGATATAATATTATTAAAAATTAATTTAAATAAAATATTAACATAAAACAAAAATAAAAATGTGCTATTTTATATAATCTTTATAGTTATAGTATATATTATACTAATATAGGAGTACTATAATAATTAACTTATGACAAAAGAATTCAAAAGTCATATAATCTTCCAAGCTCAAGAATTCAAAAGAAATTAACTTATAATTTCTCTTGATCAAATATACAATTTTGAAAATAATTATTCTAAACGCAAAATGATAATATTCTAAATTTTATAAAATATAAAATCATAGATGCTAAAGTATATTTTAGAAACAAAAAAAAAATATTATATTTTAAAAATCAAAATAAATATAATTTTGAAATATTAATTTAATAAAAAAAAACAGAAAAATTTAATACCACAATATTAAGAAAATATCATATATCGATAAAATTTACTAAAATAATATGATAGATGTTACTTGGCATAAAACTTACTAAAATAATATCACTATATAACTTAAATAGAAAAGTATATATACTTATAAAATCGCACAAAATACTAAAATGATAGATGTTAAAATATAATTTTTAAACAAGACAATATAATTTATTTAAACAAATATACTCTCTATAGTATAAATT
This sequence comes from Moricandia arvensis, assembly GCA_905132765.1. Classification (NCBI taxonomy): domain Eukaryota; kingdom Viridiplantae; phylum Streptophyta; class Magnoliopsida; order Brassicales; family Brassicaceae; genus Moricandia; species Moricandia arvensis. The sequence goes on along the minus strand of CAJHQP010006168.1, from coordinate 15,355 downwards.
AATAAAATTTAAAAGCGTATTGTATGAAATAAAAATTAATAAAATTATACATTTATAAAAATTAATAAGAAACCTAAACAGTAAGACAATAGATTTCGTAATATATCATACTAAAATGTAAATTATAATATTAAAATAATACATTCTTAAAATGAAAAATTATATGGACGAATGTACGGGTTCAATTCTAGTTTATACTATTAAAACATGATCCTATCAGGTATCTAACCGTTTCTTCTCTCTCTACTCAAGCGGCGTATATGGCGATCAACAAACTTCTTTTTTCTATTCAGTTTCGTTGGTGTATTTCTATGCCTGGTTTGGCACAATGGTTTATCACTTCATTAAATTTAAATATATACCATATAAAGATGAAAATATTTTTTTTATTTACCAATAAAAATTATCATACTATTATCTGAGAAAAAGCTAAGTGAAAACATTATAATTTGATTTGCTGATTAACTCACTATGGTGACTCAGCTAATGTACTTATGATTCATCATTAAGTCTCTCTAAACTTGTTGACATTGCACGTGAAGGATTAGCTTCACTAACTGTTTTTAATTACCACTTTCTCAGTCTCGCTTTCTCTTAATATATTCACTGGTTATCCTAACTAACAATCGTTGGTTCTTATCCTATTATTCCAGTTTGGTCCACAACTAATTTGTCAAATCATATATCGTATGGTTTCGAATCATATTCTGTTAAACCTTATTGTATATAAAAATATTACATGTTATATGATTTTTGCAAGTATATTATTTGTTTGTTACACAAAATTGCATAATATGTAATTACAATTTCAAAATTATGGATTAATGTTTATGTTTGTACACGTTTCGGTTTATATACATACAACATTACAAATTTATGATGTTTATGATGTCTTGATGGTTAAGATTCAGAGAGTGTTTATGGGATAGAATCATGAAGATATTTGTTCATTGCTTGCGGTACTTGTTCTAAATGTGTTTTAAAGATTAGACTTGGTGAAAACCCATGTTCTGTTCTCTTTTTGTCTACTGAAGTTTGTCCTAGTGTTTGTTGACAGGCTGTCCATGTTGATCAATGCCTACACATGATGTAAATTCCTGACCATGGAGATTGCCCACTGCCCATCAACACTTTGGACACTGATTATATCCATTAACTCCTAAGATGGTTGAGAGGATGAATGGAGCAGTCGAGAAATTGCTCATAAGTGGCTTACCTGATACCAAGAGGGTGGACAGGAAGTACACTCAAGAGAAAAGTCCACAATTCAAGCCAAGAGGGTTGTGGTCTCAAGACATGGGTGATCATCATTGGCTCTCATCTTCCAAGCTTGACCACATAATCTCATTCTCAGGTCAAGCTTGAGGAGGGGTGTTAAATATGAGAAGCCAATGTCCATTTTTCAGAAAATTATGTAAGGGAAGTACCTAAATATATATTCATTCTTATGATTGAATAGGTTTGCCCTTTGAGAATTGATGCATGTGTTTGTGCATTGTTTGAATTAGGTACTTGGAGCTCATGAGAAGAGTATGGTCGTGGATCAAACCCTTTGATGATGGCAGGATGTCAGAAGAAAGAGGAAGGCAAAGAACCAGCCACATGGAGATTTCCAAGCAGTTTTGAGTGTGAAGCAAGGAAGGCATTGGTGCCTGCTTGCCATTGAACTAAGGCCATGATCCAGGGTTAATGTATCATAAGACTCATAAACCCACTGGCCAATCCCTAGGCTGAGGGTGGTTGCACTTTTTTCCCTAAGTATGGTTTTATCCCAAGAGGCTTTCCATACTTAATTCTTTAATGAGGCAAGTACTCTCAGCTCCAAGCTTGCCCAAGATCTCCTATGGTCAAGCTTGAGGGGGAGTATTGAAATAAAAAAGCGATGACCAGAAGAAGAAGCTGGTTGATAATCAAAGGATAATTTCATCAAGAGAAGCCAATTTGGTTTTGTTTGTACAGACTTGCTCCACAAGCTACCACTTGACATGACCTGACTTGCAAGGCAAGGAATAAGTTGTGGAGACTAATATGGACGTTAGGAACCTCTAAGAAGTCTAGGAAATCAGTTTGAATTCATAAGAAAGAATCTGCTTTGAATTAAGCAAGAAGAAGTCACATGGGTGCATAAGGAGTTGTGTAGAGCTGTCACTATCACCAAGGAAGGTTGTGCCTCTCCTCATGTCCCTTTCTACTCTTCCTGGACGAGCCAGACCTTGGTTGTATCCCCGTTGGCCTCTTCTCAGTCCCTACAAAATTATTTGTTTATATTTCCTTGTTTTACTAATTGTTTAATGTTGCTCATTGTCTATTTAAAGACAACTTCACCTCTTGTAACACTTACCATAATCAATAGACAAGTTTCTCTCTCTCTAAACTCGTGTCTCTCTCTCTCTTTCTTGTGTCTAAACAATAGTCACAATGTAAGGAGCTAAGTATTATGGTTGAGAGGCTGCCTTAACTCTCTCTCTCTCTCTCTCTCTCTCTCTCTCTCTCTCTCTCTCTCTCTCTCTCTCTCTCTCTCTCTTAAGGCAGCCTAATACTTGTCACATTCACTCTTAACTCTTCGTTATCTACTATCTTAAACTCTAGCTTACTGATTCTAAATCCCATTAATCTAAGTACACAAACTCTAAGTGTTGTGTTACTTCTCAAGGATTAGATTCATACTAGAGAGTTTCTGCTTCATAAAACAAGTTTACTATCTAGGATTCTTGGTTATATAATAAGTTGTGTATGAGGATTCAACCACAAGTTGGTTGTCTCTTCCTTTGTATGGTGAGTTCTTGTTGCTTGGTTGAAGGGGGTTCAGTTATAAGTTAACTAAATACTCTCTTGACATGAGACAAACACTCTTAAATTCCAACAATATCAACTCCTCTAGACTTAACTTTTTGCTTGTCTTCAAGCATACTAAACATGTGAAAGTAGGTTACAAATGTGAGAGGAAGTAGGTTAAAAATGTGAGAATTCATAAACCGTAATCCATCCCTTCTTTATATACATAATAGACGTGCAAAAGGAGGCATTTAGGACACGAATTTATGATTCTTCATACTTACCATATCGACAGACCACTAATATAATTACATTAAAGGTATGTACACAATATTGCTATAAATGTTTCACTCCATATATATGTTAGTTAACTATGATTTAATGATAACCATATTAAGATAAACCAACTTCACACCCAAGTAATATAAGGAATTTATAAAGATTTTCACAGATATTATAAACCATAAATACAATGTAATAAATTAAACTCTATGAAATCTCCTTCACCAAAATATTAGCCCCCTCCCCATACGATTATACAAATATCCAAATTATACAATTATACGAATTCCCTATAATCTCCTATATACTATATTAATAACCCTTATATCACTTAAATTCCTTTGTATTCCCTTATAGACTACTGTTTTGTAATTGTCGGTTAACGATATAGTAGTATGATCGATATCCTTTATTTGAAATTTTTACATTGAAATTCTGAAATATTTAAGTCCAAATTTACAAATGAATTACGTTCCATGTCTCGTTCTATAAAGATGTTGCAGCATAATGTAATTAATATAAAACGAATAGTATAACCAAACGATTTGTGCTATTTTGTTTCATAGCTTACGTATATGCTTAAAATAAAAAGAACTCTACTTACATTTTCCACCTTTCGTGAATATGTATTAATAACAAACTTAGATTTAATAATATGTACTAGAACCCTACCAAAAAATTAACAAAATGTTTCAAAAATGGCATTTTAAGAAACATCTTTTTCCAAAAACTATTATATTCCAATTATTCATACGATAGATAGATTAGGCTGTGTGTTTTTAATATTATCAAAACATTTGTACACAATCAGAAATTACGGGTTTCTAATACAGTACATTACCATATTCGAATACGGTATACTATAGTTTTAAGTGCTCCATTAAATATTACGCTCATTCCACCCCTAGAATAGTCGGTCAATTTAAAAATTAAGGGTGAAGAGCTATGTGAGCTTGACACGTAAGAATGCTCCTCAATGTTGTGCATTCACTAATTCTCCAGGTTTAATATATACGGCATTACTTCTCATGTGATCTTATTATGAAGTTATTTATCAAATTTAAATGTAGGTGTTGGTATTGAACAATCAGGGAGACAATTTCTAATATTTTAGTGTCTCCAAGTAATTGCTTATATCTTATAGTGTTTTAAATTTGTACTATAATTTTACACTACTATATATTATAACGATTTATGTTTTATGAAACTGTTTGTTAAGCTAGGAGTTGCACGTTATAAGGAAGTGTCCGTAAGATAACACAAATACCATTTGAAAATAAGGACAAAGTAAATGTCCACATTAACACTGTCTAAATGTTATAATAGAAGATCATGCTGATGGTAACACCTTAATTTATAAGATGCTCAATAACATAACTATCAAACGGCTAACATATAATTTTAAAGAGACCATATTATCTATTTTACTATATGTAGCATACCTTAATAGATACGCAGTTGATAGCGAATCAGATCCTGAAGATGATAATTATATCATTGATGATGATGCTAATGATGTCAAGTTACCTAATATGTACGTACCAAGAGGAGCACATAATTTTCCGTGAACACAAGTCATCTGATTTGAAGATATATTTCATTACACACATAATCAGAAAATTAGTAGATGATTATATTCTATCATGTCAAATGATCTTCTCTTATATTAAAGTTTTTTATAATTATTATAGCTTATAAATATCACAGTGATCATATATATTCATGTAAATTTTGTAAATCTCATATGTGGTACGGTGAAAGAATAAGAAAACCAAGAAAGCAATGTAACCCGACCTTTACTATGTGTTGTAAAAGAGGAAAGATTGTTCTCCAGCTCTTCGGAATCCTCCTATTGAGTTGGTACAATTGTTATGCAATTAGGATATTTTGAGTAAACATTTCTGTGAGTTTATTCGAGCATATAACTTGATAATTTCATTCACATGGTGGAAGAATAAATCATAGTATTAACAATGGTCGTGTTCCATATGTTTTCAAAATGAATGGTGAAAACTATTACCTAATGGATGACTTGTTACCAGCTGATGGTGAAATACCCAAATTTCTGCAGCTTTACATATATGATATTGGGAACGAAATTTCAAACCACATCAATACATATGGATAATTTATTTTCTGCGTTAATTTTATGGGAAAATTGTCAAAAATGACTCAAAACTTGATTTGAAATGCAAAAATAAACCCAAACTTGAATCAAATGCAAAAGTAACCTAAAAGGCTATTGAAACTACAATCAGCCCCTTGTGAACAAAAAAAATGGAATTTTTTTCCGTTTCTAACCCTCGCAAATCTTTTGACTAGACGACTTACTAGTAAGTCGTCTGGACGACTTACTGTCAAGTCGTCTAGTATAGTACTTCTTAAAAATAATTTACAAATTTTGTAAAAAATATTTTGATAAGTGAAAAATTGAAATCATGTAATTAACGTATGTTTAAAGAGATATAAATTAATATATAACAAAAGTTAATTGTTTTCAACATAGATGAGTGAAAGTAGTGAGTCATGATATTCTTTGGTTTAGGTTTTGCCAACATATGTTTTAGTATTATATGTGTTCTTAGGGTTAGATTTTGGAAAGCATAAATGTTTTTTTGAAAAATTTAAAATTGACCTAAGTGTGTATATTTCTGTGTATAGTAAATACTATTTAAGTATAATTTGATTCTATAACGTGGTTAGTTAGTTAATTTAGTCAATTTAGTTTAGGGGTTAAATTTAGGGTCTGGGGCGACTTACTAGTAAGTCGTCTGGTGAATATTTACGGTAGACGACTTACTAGTAAGTCGTCTGATGCATGGTCAAACCGGACCGAACCTTTAATTTTACCATTTTACCAATATACTTTTAAACCTAACCGGATTATTTACCGGGCATATATAAGATTTTTTGTTTTGTTTATTTTTTCGCGAAATTCAGAAACCCAAACGCCATTTCTCGCAAAGAGGCGATTTCGAGGCGATTTCCGACGATTCTCTAATCCATCATTCTCACCACCGTTCTCACCGCCGTTATCACCGTCGTTCTCACCACCTTTCTCACCGCCGCTTCCTCTATTTCAAACCCTAGTGCCGTTTGTCTGTAAACCCTAGCGGCGTTTGTCTGTAAACCCTAGCGGCGTTTCTGTCAGAGGCGTGTCTGTAAACCCTAGCGAGGTAAGTTAAAACGTTGTCTCTTAAGTCCACCGTTCTCACCACCGTTCTCACCACCGTTCTCACCGCATTTCTTTTTGGCTGTATATTTTGGCAGATTTATAACCGCTGTGTCGAAGGCGACTATGGCTTCTCTGAATTTTCAGGTATGCTCTAAAAATGTCTACTGGAAGTCTTGGAAGACTTATAATTAAGTCCTCTAGAAAGTCTTCCAGAGGACTTAATTACAAGTCTTCAGCTGGAAGACTTTTCAGACGACTTAATTATAAGTCGTCTGGAAAGTCTTCCAGACTTATAATTAAAATGTTATACTGGATGGTTGTGTGTTTGAGATGGTTGTCTTTCATTGTTTTGCAGACAAAAAAATGGATATTCCAAAAATCCCCCGTAGGTTACATACATTAGGGGAAGATCCCCAGCAATGAAAGCTATTTCGTATCATACAGATTGTACGAAGTTGCATACTGCTTTAAAGAAAGCTCTTCATGATGACGAATATGAAGAGCTAAAGGAGTCAAAGTTGGGAGTTTTCATCAAGTTTAAAGAGCTGGGATTTGCTTGGGCTTCAAGGATGGTTCACTACATGCTCGGTTTCCAGCTTGACATAAAGAAGAAGTATGAGCTGTGGAGTCTCATTGGTCCAAAACCTGTGAGGTTTTCTCTGTTAGAGTTTGAAAACCTCACTGGTCTAAACTGCGAGTACATCGAGGACCTTGAGAGACCGAAGTATATTGTTACGAAGGAGATGGCTTCTTTCTGGGGGATGTTGGGAGCTCATGTCGAAGCTGAGCCATCTATTGAGCAGATAATAGCCGCACTTGAGAGATGCGAAGGGTGGTCTCGGGAGGATCGCAAGCGTATTGGGTACCTTGCCATCTTCACTGGATACATTGAAGGGAGAAAGTATTCAACCACCACAAGGGTTAGTCTGGCAATGCTAGTGATGGATTTAGAGCGGTTTTAGAATTATCCATGGGGGAGAGTCGCGTTTAAGATGCTGATGGACTCTGTGAAGGCCAAAGATATTTCGGGCTGTTACATTGTTGATGGGTTTATACAAGCTCTCCAGGTCTGGGTGTACACAGCTCTGCCAGAATTGGATGCTAATTATGGTAATCCCATACCAAACAGACCATCTCCGCCGATACTGGCTTACATGGGTGGCAAAGGACGCAGATGCTTTAAAGTTGCTATCTAAGACAGGTATTTACTTCAATCATTTACTCATAATTAAGTCGTCTGGAAAGACTTTTCTTTCCATCTTTCTTAACAGAAGACTCATATCTTATATTTATTGCAGACTACGGTGAAGAACTTTGTTGAGAAGGACTATGGTGAAATGTTTCCAAAATGGGACTCTCATGCTGAGGACCTTCCCGCGGAGAACATAATTAAAGTTATGTTTAGTCAGAGACCGTGGAAGTTGACCATGGATTGTGGGAAGTCACCGGTACTTGGGTCAATACAAAGCCGGTGGTTGTGAGTCCATCGAAGAAAGCCATAGTTTTGGTAGAAGAAGAGAGTCCAAGACCTCTGAAGAAAGCTCGTAAAGAGGCTAAAAAGGAGCACCTGCAGAGGCTAAAAAAGGGGCACCTGCAGCAGAGGCTAGTGAAGGGGTACCTGCAGAGGAAAGTGCAGGGAAGTTTGCAGAGGCTAGTGAAGAGGTTCGCACAGAGACTCGTTCAGAGGTTACTACGACTGTGCTTGGGGTGACCAAAGAGGACCTTGAAAGAAATTTCAAGGACATATTTGATGCCATGAGGGAAGGGTTTGGGACGTGCCTTAAGGAGATCAAGCATTTGTCGGAAAGGGTGGAAGTAGTGGAGAAGAAGGTTGGTCTCACCAAACAAGGGAAAGAGACATCCTCTCAACACACTATATCTCTCAAAAGACATCGTCGCATGAACCCAGGGTTAGTAAAGAAGCCTCTCCCAGGGTTAGTGAAAGTGTTAATGGGAAGAAATAGAAAACACCTCTGGATGAGAGTGTTAAAGGGGAGAAGGATGAAACACCTCTAGATGAGAGTGTTAAAGGGGAGAAGGATAAAACACCTCTGGGTGAGACTGCTACCCCTAAAGATGAGTCTGCATCTGGGAGCCTTGTTCTATTGGCCAAAAAAAGAAGTTCCACTTAAGCAGAGATACAGCAGCAGGCTGCTAGATATGATGTAAAGAGGGAAGCTGCTTTGGCACTTGTCCGTGTAAAGACTGAGCGAAAAAGGAAACTTGCTGCCTCACAGCATTCTCCTTATACTGCAAACAGCACGGCCAAATTGATCATCCCAAACAAGAAAAAGCAGTCTAAAGGATATAATCCCCTTGCACCAATTGACAAGAAAAAGTTGAAGGAGCTCGCCGATTGGTTGAAAGATGATCCGTAAGTGATTGCTTTTGGCATAATAGCTTGCTTTAGTCTACAAAAACTGATTGTGTAAGACGTCTGACAAAACTCTTTACTAGATGACTTACTGATATCTTCATAGACGACTTACCATAAGTCGTCTGGTAAGTCTTCTACGAAGAAGACTTTCTAGACGACTTACCATAAGTCGTCTGGTAAGTCTTCTACGAAGAAGACTTTCTAGACGACTTACCATAAGTCGTCTGGTAAGTCTTCTACGAAGAAGATATTCTAGACGACTTACCATAAGTCTTCTGCTAAGTTGTCTGATATCTTCTAACTTTTATTATTTTATATGCATCATATGGATGCTTGGATTAATGTTTTGAGGAAGAGGCAACAGGAGACGCCACCCCTTTTCAGGAGCAAGAGAATATGCTTCCTTGATCATCTCTTTGCTCAACAATGGAGATTCAACTACCAGGATTTTAAGGATTCAAAGCCCGCTGGATGAATAATCATTCAATAGGGACACAATCATCTCTGAAGCAATATATGGAAGGCTTTTTTAAAAGCAGAGCCCCTTCATCGGAACAGATCTGGCCAAATCAAAATATATTAGCAGATCTTTCCAAAAAAACATACGTGTGAAGAAGAAGACATCGATTCTCTGAAACCAAAAAACGCAAGTCATGGCAATCCCCCATCCATCATTAATATATGAAGCAGTAATAGAGAGATCGTATAAACCCCATATATATACGAAGCTGTTGAAGACTCAAAAGCCTCACACTATTATACAGCAAAATCTCTCTGAAGCAGCAACCAAAGTCTTCAAAAATGTCTCGATACAGTGATCGTGCTATCCAGAAGAGAAACTCTGCCTTGAACCTTGACCCCATTGTCATCGATGCTTTTGACACCTCTTATCTTCTCGCAGCGTATTAACTTACCCTGGTGGGACGAGTCCTAAATCCAGACCTCCAAGCACATAGAGTCAAGGCTCTCCTTGCCCTCATGCCGCAATCTTGGCAAATTGAAGGCAGAGTCCATGGCGTGGAGGTTGGAAGAGGAAAGTTCCACTTTCGGTTCAACAATGAGGAAGATCTCAAGGCAGTATTGGCCAAGAGACCCTACTTCTTTGACCAATGGATGTTCCCACTGGAGTGTTGGGTTCCGAGTGTCAGAGCAGATTTCCCATCAACGATGGTGTTTACAGTGTTCGTTGAAGGCATTCTGGACCACCATCACAAGGAAGAAACGGTGAAAGGAATTGGTGAGAAACTCGGTGAGTTGATCACATGGGACGTGAAACAAGCCAAGGTCCATGTCTCGGTGGAATGTGATCTCCCACTGCAATTTGAACGATGCGTTCAATTCTCGGATATTGGTGATGAAGTGATTGTAAGCTTCAAGTACGATAAACTTCAAAAATTTTGTTTTATTTGTAACAGAATGGCACACGATGGGAGGAGATGCCCGGAACTAGAGAAGGAAAGAGCCCATGTGGCCAAACACGGATACAAGGACAGGAACTTTCGCCAGCAAGATGTCCTCCGGGGTGAACTCAGCCCGTACAATGGAGGGGGTCATGGGAAAAATCCGAGACCGCAGCAACAACAACTTCAGGCCTCTAAACCACAGTTAACCGTAAACTCTTCGTTGAGAAGGACATCTCACCAAAAGACAAGCAGGTGAAAGCCTCTTGCAAACAAGGACCACAATCTTGCAAAGCCTGGGTAATGAAAACTTTCGACAAAAAGCAAGAAAACGAACCAGCAGAAACAGAGCAAAGGCAGTCCCGGGAAGATCCAAAAGAGGAGCCAAGGAAGAAAGAGTTCAAACCCGCCTCGTGGTACCGCGAAAACAATCTAGATACATGGAAACCAGCCTCAGACCCGGGGAAAATAACATCCAGAAGATCTCTATCGAATGATAAAAGAAACTCGAAACTTGCAATACAAGGTAAGCGAAATTCCTCTGTGTGCAGCCAGGTAATGGAGCTTAATCGCGAGATGGATGATGTCATTTCCCCACTCAAGGAGATACTGAGTGAGAAGAATCCCAATGAGATGTTGGATGAACGTGGTGGAAGATGAGGTAAGGCTATCAAGAGCCGTCTCGGACCAAGACCAGAAGAAGCCCTTCATGCAAAAAAGAAAATCGGCAGGAGCTCATTCCAAGCTAATAACCTGAGAAAGAGACAAGCAATGTCTGTGGAAGAATCTCCTAAGAAGAAACAGTACGAGGCCAATCCCAAACGTAATCATGGACCACTTCCGCTACCTCTGAAGGCGGGTCCTATAGCCGAAAAAAACAAGGAGGACCCAGGAAAGCTGGTGGTAGACGAGATCCCACCGGCAAACCAAGAATGATTCTAAGCTGGAATTATCAAGGAGTTGGCAGCTTCTTGGCAATTAGACACCTGAGGGAGATTCGTCAAAAGTTTTTCCCAGGGATTATGTTTTTAATGGAAACTAAGAATAAGAGAGATTTTTACAAGATCTCCAAGTTGAATTTGGTTATGATTTTCTTTTTACTGTTGAGCCAATAGGTCTTAGTGGTGGGTTAGCCCTCCTTGCCTTGTTTGTGTTCAATGTGCAAGTTTTATCCTCCAATAATAGAGTCACTGATGTATCAGCTACAATTGATGGCAATAAAATCTTTCTATCTTTCGTTTACGGTGACCCTGTTATCAACCAGAGAATTCATGTATGGGAACACCTAGAAAGAATAAGTACCTCCCGCACCAATGCGTGGCTTATGGTTGGTGATTTCAATGAAATTAATGGAAACGATGAAAAATCGGGTGGATGTATCCGTAGTGAAAACTCTTTTTCAGACTTCAAAATGATGCAGCAAAACTACGGTATGATAGAACTCCCTTATTCAGGCGATTGTTTTTCTTGGGTTGGAAGAAGACATAATCATCTCATCAAATGTAGACTCGACCGTGCGATGGGGATCGCTGAATGGTTTAGCTTGTTTTCAAACTCATCTAGCAAATATCTCCGGCTTATGGGCTCTGATCATCGACCCATAATTACCCAAGTTTCAAACCGTAGGAGCAAAGGATGGAAAAAGTTTTGGTTCGATAAGCGCTGGATCTCAAAAGAAGGTTTTGAAAATATCGTCTGAGATGGATGGTTAGACACAGATATTGATGAGTACATGTCCCTCCATGATCGTATTAAAAAATGCCGGTCAAGCATCTCCCAATGGAGAAGAAATGAGAATTATAATTCTCAAAAATCGCTGGAAGAACTAAAAACAAATTGGATAGAAGCCTTGTGGACCAATCACTATCAGCTTCTGAAATCTCGGAAGTTCAGAACCAGCTACAAAAAGCTTATGAGGAAGAAGAACCTTTCTGGAAACAAAAAAGTCGCAACCTTTGGTTCAAAGAAGGTGAACGCAATAAAAAGTTCTACCACGCCACAACAAAACACCGACGAGCACGAAATCATATTAGTGGTCTGAACGACGACGTAGGTGTGTGTTGTGAAAGTGAAAAAGGTTAAAACTATTGCAGTTGATTACCTCAATAACCTTTTCTCCTCAGCTACTCCGGTTGATATAGAACTATCCTTAAACAATATAGAGAATACCATCTCTCCTACGTTGAATGAGAGCTTATGCAAAGATATATCTCCCTCGGAAATCAAAAAGGCAGTCTTTTCAATCCACCCGGAAAAAGCACCAGGTCCGGATGGGATGACATCACTATTCTACCAAAAGTATTGGAAAACAATCGGCCCAAAAGTAATACAGATGGTCCAAGAGTTCTTCAATACCGGCTCTTTCGATACACAACTAAATGAGACAAATATTTGTCTCATTCCTAAGACAGAGCGTCTAAGAGATATGACTAACTTCCGACCCATCAGTCTATGCAATGTATGCTATAAAATCATTTCCAAAGTATTGTGCCAGAGACTGCGACACCTCCTTCCAAAAATCATTTCGGAAACCCAATATGCTTTCGTGGCAGGACGAGCTATTGCAGATAATATATTACTAGCACAAGAAGCCTTCTACACCCTAATAACCCATTCGTGCTGCAAAAAAAGAATTTATGGCTATCAAAACAGATATGAGTAAGGCCTATGATAGAGTGGAATGGGATTTTTAGAGGCTCTCCTTCTGAGAATGGGCTTCAGAGAGAAATGCACATCATGGGTAATGAAATGTGTGAGATCAGTATCTTATAGCTTCTTAATAATTGGAAATCCTACGGGTACCATTATCCCGAGGCCAGGATTGCGACAAGGAGACCAACTATCACCATATGTCTTTATTCTCTGCACAGAGGTTTTGATTACAAATATAAAGAAAGCAGAAAGCACCGGACAAATCACATGCCTCAAAGTCGCTCAAGCAAGCCCTCCATTATCTCATCTTTTATTCGCATATGATAGCCTTTTTCTGTAAAGCTGTCCCAGAACAGCGCAGCAACCTCTTAAAAATCCTTGATTCTTATGGGAAGACCTCTGGACAAGAATAAACTTCGAAAATTCAGCCATTATATTCGGGAAAAAGGTACCTCCAGAGAGCTTGGACAATCTTAAGAACATTCTAGGGATTTCCACAGAAAGTGGAAGTGGGAAGTACCTTGGAATCCCTGAACAATTTCAAGGCTCTAAAACTGAGATTTTCGTATACGTCCAGACGAATCTAAACCAGAAAGTCAACGGATGGACATCTAAACACCTATCAAGAGCAGGAAGAGAAGTTATGCTAAAATATGTAGCTTTTGCTATCCCTACCTTTCTGATGTCCTGCTACCTCTTCCCCAAGGGATTATGTAAGAAGATAACTAGTGCAATTTCAAAATTTTGGTGGAGCTCAGGCTCTAATTCCAAAGGAATGCATTGGTTGGCATGGGATAAACTTTGTCTTCCAAAAAAAGATGGAGGAATTGGATTCCGCTCACTCGAAGAATTTAACTTAGCCCTCTTGGCTAAACAACTTTGGAGACTGGAACAAAATCCTAATTCCCTACTTACTAGGGCTCTCAAAGGAAGGTATTTTCGCAATGCACACCCTTTTAAAGCCCCTAAAGCATCGTGACCATCTTATGGTTGGAGAAGCATTATGGCAGCAAAGAATATGGTACTCAAAGGACTTAGACGGACAATCGGTTCAGGGGAACAAACCCTTGTCTTTGTGGACCCTTGGATCCCGGGTCCCACCGTAAGACCGGCCAGGTTGCCTCAAGTTTTTGATCCCAACCTAAAAGTGTCTGAACTTATTGACCCAATAAGAAAAGAGTGGGATAATACCAAACTCAGTAACCTACTTGATCCACAAGATATCCCATTGGTACAAAGTCTAAACATTAATAGAAACCTTTCCCCAAATAGCTATTGTTGGAATTACTCAACCTCTGGAAAATATTCAGTCAAATCAGGATACTTCCTTGCAAGATCAGAAAAAGAAAGCGATTTTGAATTCCAAAACAAGCTACCATCCATTAACCCACTAAATCAGAGCGGGGGAAACATTCTGTCACTTCTTATGGCAGTGTATGTCCGGAGCTATTTCTGTCAACGAAAGACTTTTTAAAAGACACATTGGGAATGATCCAAGGTGCCACAAATGTGGGCATGCAGAGGAAACTATAAACCATATGATCTTTACTTTCCCTCCGGCTCGTCAATGCTGGGCCTTATCAACCATTCCTTACGACCCGGGAAGCTTCCCCTCTGAATCCCTCTATACTAACATGAACTACCTACTCCCAGGAACCCATAATGGTGGAATCTGAGAGGAACCCTTCCGCATGTTCCCTTGGATTATATGGTATATCTGGAAAGCACGAAATGAAAAAATATTTAATGGAAAAGACTTTTCACCCCTGGATACCATGGACCTTGCACTACGGGAATGCAATGGCTGGTATGCCGCCAACGAAGAAGAAGAACTAGGGGAGACTGCCCCAGAACTATTACCCATAAGCAACCTGGACCTACCAACCTTCACCTGTCGGGTGGATGGATCATGGAAATATGATGAAAGCACAAGTGGAGTGGGCTGGATTCTTCACCTGCAAGATGGATCGACTGATATAACTGGACTACAGGGTAGCCATAGAGCAATCTCACCATTACATGCAGAACTCCATAGCCTGATATGGGCTTTAAAATGCTTATCTCGTCACCAACAGCATTGTAACCATTTCGGACCGACTCCCAGGAATTGGTCAAAATGATTAATACACCAGAATATTGGCTGGCCTTTTCAGCTGAACTGAGTGAATTTCCACCCCTATGGGAGACTTACCATGGCGCCAAAGTGGTCTACGAGGCCAGAGCCAGCAACATTAAGGCAGATTTTCTTGCTCGACAAGCTCATCTAAGGAAGCGTGTTTTCTCCTATGTTAGCACGTCCGTCCCCAACTGGCTGGATTCAACCAACTCGCCTTTTGCTCTTTCGTACTAAGAAACATCTTTGTACCTCTTTCGTGAAAAAAGACAAATATGAACCCTTGGAGAGTATTCTTGAACGTACAAGCGTGAGTTTCTCTTAGTTTTTAGGATGGTTTGAAGCCTGTAAGATTTACCCAGAAGCAAAGGACATAAAGTATGCTGAAATTCCTACTAGATTTACTTGGAATAGAAAAGAGAGAATATGGAAACTGAGGAAACGGTCTTTCCTAATTGAAAGAATTGGACATATCAGTAATAGATTCAAAGAGCTGTACTATCTTAAGGTTCTACCAATTATGTAAAGGTCTTGAATGGTATGAAGATATCCATATTGTGGATGGCTTAACCTATGCAACA
>CAJHQP010006167.1:0-40146 GCA_905132765.1 Moricandia arvensis | reverse complement strand
GGTTGTGTCAAGCCTTTCCTAAGCTATGTACTTGTACTTGCACACCCCCCCCCCTCTTTGCTCTCATACATGACATAAATATAAAAAACCCTAAAAATTCTAGGTAAACTTCTCCAGGGCATTCTTGTCTTTTGTCTTCTTTGAACTTGGGATTTTCAGTCGGCTGTCTGCGAGTTTGTCGTCGATCATGTCAAGTGCTACAACATCGACTCAACCTTGGTCTTTCATTATCGGTCGCTTCCATGGTTGTATCGTCGATGGCGACATGTTTACACTTCAACCCCTCAAATAGTCAGCTACAAATTCTTCTCCTCTAAATGCTCCAAAAACTCCAAGTATCTTCATTTATCTCTAAACCTTATCCTAGACACACATAATAGACCCTAAGTAGAGCCTAGAACACGGCCTAAAACTAGTACTAATTATGCTATATCAATCTTGCCTGGTGGTTTGTTTTGGTGGGTCTGTTAGTTCAATATTGTCTAGGGTGTCTTTGTGTATCACGTTTACCGAGCTTCCAATATCAACTAATATCTGGCTATCTCACAGTCCGTCAGCATTATTTATATTACTATGCAGTCGTTATGTGGTCAATCTAAGTTTGATGTTTCTTTCTCCTCGAATTATGTGATTGTGTTGGCTTCTACGATCTTGGTAGCCTTTGTGGATATTGAATTTACTTGCTTGTCATAACCTTTGAGTTCTCTTACAGAATCACCGCAGAAGTTATTTCCTCCTATTATCACGCTGATGCTTTTTTCTTGAGATTGGTGGTCCTGGTTCATCTGAGCTCTTGTTTTCCCTATCTCATAATGGTATTTTCTTTGGCTTTTATGGCTTTTGCCATAGCTTCTTCGAATTGTGCTAATACTTCTTCATGATATTTGGTGAAAAGATAGCTTTGGAAACCATGACAATCTTGAGTTGTATGTCCTCTTCTGTTGTGGTAATCACACCATTTATTTGAACTGTCTTCTTTGTTGTCTTTATGTTCCATGTTTGATCTCTGTTAACCTGACTGTGGTCCTGAAGGTTCCTTCGTTGTCTTTGGATTTGTATCCTTTGCTTACTTTGAAAGATTGATATGAATTTTTTCGTCTCTCCTTGGTCCACGTCCTCTTCGTTGGTCATCATTATCTTCATGTGTCCTATTTTCGGTTTGGAGATCAATTCATGTTTTTCAGCTAAAGCTTTCTTCTCTTCTTCCATTTCCATATACCTTGAAGCATGGTGGAAAGTGTCCTACAAAGTGTCATGCTTGTTGAGCAAGAGCTCTTCACGGAAGGCATGACTCATGCCATGTGAATGGACTCTCTCTCTCTCTCTCTCTCTCTCTCTCTCTCTCTCTCTTGTTCTTCTTGTTCATCATTCTCTACCAAGTAAACTCTCATTAGTTCTTACATTCTTACATGGTATCAGAGCCTCTAAGCTCTTGACACTTCTTATGTACTTCTGCAAACTTTATGCCTACTCTTTGTTTCAAGTTTTCTACAAGGTTCACCCTATTACCCACTCGTCCGTAGCGAGTGAAGATGGAGAATACGAAATATGTGGCCATACTTGTGACTCTAAAAGGAGTTAACTACCTATTATGGTCAAGGATGATGAAAACGGCCCTTGAAGAAGAGGTTTATGGGGCCATGTGTCTGTTGGAGAAGCTCCAAAACATATAACCCAAGGAGAGGATGTCAAGGAAGTTGTTGTTAAGGATAATGAAAAATGGGGTCAGGAGGATCTCAAGGTATTGTCTACCATCCAAAACTCCCTTGATCCAGCAATATTGGAAGCTTACTTTTGTTGTAGAACTTCCAAAGATTTAGGGGATACTTTACACAAGTTTTTATGGTAACATATCAAACCTTAGTAGAGTATTTCAAGTGAAAAAGGATAGCAACACTCTCAGCCAAGAAGAAATGGATTTCACAGCACATTTTGGCAAGTTTTAGGTCTCTATGGTCCTAGTTGGAGATGTTGAGAGAAATGCTCAAATTACCCAAGAGAAACTCTCCCAAATAGGTGATCGATTGCCAGTACTTCGAGAATGAATCCACAAAGACTCAATCTCTCACACAATAGACTTTGGTTTCAAATTAAGCTAGGTCAAACGATAAAAATAGTAAATAGTAGAGTTTTTAACGATTGGAAAAAGCGCTAGATCAAGGGATATCAAATATGGAGTTATGGAACTGAATGAATATATTAGACTCAGAAGTACACGTATATTATACAGGATACAGAAGGTTTGTAGGGTTAATCTAATGACTAATCTACCCTTTATACATATATACTCTATACACCCCCTCAAGATGGAGGGAGTGCAACCACTCCAACCTTTCTTAGTAGTTCCTGGAACTGAGGATGAGGTAATGGTTTTGTAAGAGCGTCGGCGAGCTGATCTTTGGTGGAGACATGAGTGACGCGGAGAAATCCTGAGGCGGACGTGTTCGCGGAAAAAATGAAAGTCTAGGGCCAGGTGTTTCATACGAGAGTGAAAGACCTGGGTTGGCCGGAAGGTATGTGGCACCAACATTATCACAAAACAGAACCGGAGGATGAGATAATGAGATACCAAGTTCGCAGAGGAGAGAGCACACCCACTTCAGTTCAGCAGCAGTATTGGCGACAGCGCGATACTCTGCTTCAGTTGACGAGCGAGCGATACCTGTTTGTTTCCGTGAAGACCAGGCTATGGGAGTCAAACCAATATAAAGGATGTACCCATTTGTTGATACGAAGTCGTCCGTGTCTCCAGCCCAGTCGGCATCGGAGTATGCATGAAGAGACAATGGTGTGTTGCGGTGAAAGAGAATCCCATGAGAGAGTGTTCCTGCAAGATACCTTAACACACCCCGTCCGTGTCTCCAGCCCAGTCGGCATCGGAGTATGCATGAAGAGACAATGGTGTGTTGCGGCAAAAGAGAATCCCATGAGAGAGTGTTCCTGCAAGATACCTTAACACACGCTTTGCAGCTTGCCAGTGGTCATCTGTAGGCCGATGCATGAACTGAGAGAGGCGATTGACACTGTAGGCAATGTCTGGTCGAGTAAATTGACAGGTACTGCAAGCTGCCGCTGAGTGCACGAAATTCTCGTGGATCAGCGAGAGGAGAACCAGCCTGCAACGTAAGCTTTGGAGATACAGCCATCGGTGTGGCAACAAGTTTGGCGTCCAACATATTAGTCTTCTTGAGCAAGTCTAATATGTACTTGCGTTGCATAAGGTGGAGACCCGACGAAGTGGTTGTAGCTTCAACGCCCAAGAAGTAAGACAAGTTTGTTGGTTCTTTCAAAGAGAACCGTGTAGCAAGAACATGGATGAATCTAGTGACTAGAGAATTGCTGCTTCCAGTGATAATAATATCGTCGACGTAGACAAGAACATAGAGGAGGTGATTTCCATGAATATAGACGAAGGCAGATGTATCTGCTACAGAGTTTGTGCAGGCCATTTGGAGAAGATAATGTCGCAGCTCCTCATACCACGCGCGAGGCGCTTGTTTGAGTCCGTATAATGACTTTTTGAGTCTACAGACGTGATGGGGACGATCCGGGTCGACGAATCCAGGCGGTTGGGAGACATAGACTTCGTCAGTTAGGGTGCCTTGGAGGAAGGCGTTGTTAACGTCAAGCTGCTGGATGTTCCAAGAGTGGCTGACGGCGAGTTTTAGGACAAGCCGAATGGTAAGAGTTTTAACCACTGGACTAAATGTCTCCGCATAATCAAGACCATACTCTTGATTGTAGCCTCGTGCAACCCAGCGAGATTTGTACCTACGAAGAACACCATTAGGTAAATATTTCAGTGTATGAATCCACTTTGTGGAATGACATGTTGATTTGGCCGTGGAGGAACCAGTTCAAACGTATGATTCACGAGTTGAGCGTTGTACTCATCACCCATTGAGTTTTGCCAGTTCGGATCTCGCAAGTCCTGGGCAACTGTTGTGGGTATAGTGGGTTTTTGTTCAGTTGTGGCGATGAGGGTGAGTTTGTGTGAGGGTTTTGAAATTTTGTTTTTGGCCCGGGTATGCATAGGGTGGACATTGGTAATAGGTGAAGAGGCGAATGAAGCAGGTTCAGGGAGAGAGGAGGTAATGGTGTTTGTGGTGGTGTTTACTGGTGTCGGGTGTGTTGGTTACGGTGGTATTGGTGGGGGCAACGCTGTATTAGAGCTCTGTTCAAGAACCTGCGCAGAACCAATAATATTACATGTTGAATTAGTTCCTGTTTGATCAGCTAGTACTGTAGTTGGTGGTGGAGACACCGCCGGCTGATGATGGTGAGGATCTGAGCACGAAGGCGTAGACGAGAGTTGTTGTACGAGTGATGGAGAGAGAGGTATTTGAGTCGGGGAAGCATACACTGGTGAGGGTATATCCGGTGAAGCAGGTGTAGGCAGTTGTGACGAGGTGAAGGGGAATTGGGTCTCGACAATTGGACGTGTCGAGAGGTATATAGACGGCCGGTGGGACATGGAGGCAGACATAAGCGCTTTGTTTGAGGGAATAGCCGAGGAAAACACGCGGCAGTGAACGATTCTCCATTTTGTGTTGAGTGTAGGGGCGTAGCCATGGAAATCACAAACAGCCGAAGACGCGGAGCTTTAGATAGTTGGGTGATCGGTTGAAAAGCTTCATGTATGGGGATTGATTGTTGATGACCGGTGAGGGAAGGCGGTTGATCAAGTAGACTGCTGGTTCAAAAGAGTAAGTCCAGTACTGAGGCGGGAGTACAACTTGGTGAAGTAGTGTCAAGCCTGTTTCGACAATGTGTCGATGTTTCCGCTCGCAATGCCATTGTGTTCCGGTGTGTGTGGTGGAGAGGTATAGTGAGAATGCCGAGGGAAGAAAGGAATGATTGCAGTGCCACAAACTCGCCCCCATTATCAGAATACAAGTTTTTGATTTGTTTCCCAAAGTGTTTTTCGACTACTACTTTGAAGAGGGTGAAGGTTTCTTTGACTTGGGATTTTTGCTTTAAAGGATAGAACCAGGTGTATCGGGTAAAGTGGTCAACAAAGATTAGTTAATACTTGAAGGTGTCGATGGATAGGACTGGAAAAGTCCAAACATCTGTATATAAGTACTCAAGGGGTTGAGAAGAGGAGATTGTATTTGTATGGAAGGGAAGTTTATGACTTTTATTGATGAAACAATGTGAACAAGGAGTTTCACTTGAAGTAGAAGACGAAATAGGCAATAAAAACTCTGAAATAATAGACTTTAAAACATGAGAAGATGGATGTCCCAAACAGGAGTGCCATGAAGAGAGGTTGGTTTTTCGGTGATGGTGAGGCGAAAAGGGCGATGGTGTTTGAGGAAGTAACCGGCCACTCGTACAACTCATCTTTAGTTTTGTCTTGGAGTAATCGGACCCCCGTGCTGAGATCCTTCACCTGAAAATGTGCAGGAAAGAATTCAACATAAACATTATTAGAATTGCATAAGCGATAAACATAGATAAGATTGCTTTGCAGGTTTGGGACATAAAGGATATCATGTAAGTTAAAGGAATGTTTGGGAGTGGTAAGAGTTGTAGAACCAGTATGCGAGATCTGAAGACCGGTTCCATCAGTGATTGTGACATCCTCTCCACCGGTATATGGCTGGTGCAATGACAAGTTGCTCAAATCGGTAGTGAGATGATGTGTTGCTCCGCTATCTAGGATCCAGTTACCGGATTGTAGGCTGGAGACGTGACCATATTTGCTCGTGGCTGCCAGGAGCTGGGAGAAGGAGCAGAGGGCTTGGAGTTCTGTCCGTAAGAGGACGCAGCACTCTAGAGTTAAGGACATCGTCGGGCACTATGGTCTTGCACCCCACAGAGCTGGCAGCGACCTTGATACCCTTAGCTTATACCCTTTATATTCCATTTACCTGAAACCCTAAGTCTAGCATCCATCTTTCCATCAAACAACAAACTCCTGGATTATTTACCACTCTATATTATCTGACCTAGCGTATTTTAAAACTCAAGTCTATTGTGTGAGATATCAAGTCTCTGTGGATATGAACCTTAAGTACCGCAATCGATGTCTTATTTGAGAGAGTTGATCTTGGGGTAATTTGAGCACATCAAGAAGGTAACCAGAAACACACAATCTTTTACCTTCCATACCTGCAGGAGTAATTCGATCCAATGTATACCAAGCCCCAATACAAGCACATTGAATTGATTAGGTTGGACATCAGCTTTTGTTCCTTTAGACTTCTCTAGTAAGTGTGGATGTTAATGACGGTTTGATCCACTTTGGCATTTCCATTCAATATCACTTGCAAATCAGAAATTCAATATGGTGCTAGAGTGTGGTTAGGTGGTATTGTTCCAAGAAAATTTCATAGTCCCCAACTGACTCTATTTTGAATTAGTAAAACAGCTTAAGTGACACTCAAAACAAAACACAACAACGGCAAAAACCTCTCCCAGAGTTAAACAATATTGTCCTCAGTGTTCTACAGGCTGTGACTGGGGAAATAAATAAATAAAGAAAAGATGTAATAATTTAGCAAGGAAAATTGAGTTATACATGCCATCTAAGATGAGATTCGATCAACATTGATCAGGTGTCGTTCGATGCTCATGTGAAGTGCTGTCGACCGATACTGGCTAGTTGTCAATCAATGCTAGTCCTCAGCTCGTCTTCCTCGTATCCTTTTTAAAGATAAACTGAAATAAAACAAATACAAAAACTAGTAAGAAACTAAATTAAAATTAAAATTAAAACTTACTAATGGCTTGCCTCCCATTCATCGCTTGCTTATCAGTCATTATCTTGACTTCTGAAGATCATATATGCTATAGACAAGAACGAGAACTTGCTCCAAAACAAGTCTCAGTGTCTGCTTCAGGTTCACCACACTGCTCATGAAAGCCTTCATAGACTCTTCTCCTTTGCCAGTCATTTCTGCAATAAAGAGTGCTCGGCCCTTTGCAAATGGTTATGAGAAGGCTCTGCTGCGCACTCTGTATTTCATGATACCATCTGAGAAGCTAGGAATCAATGAAAACTGAGGACCGCACTTCGTCCTTTTTCTCTTCTTCCTCTTCTTACTCTTCCTCCTATTCTTCCCCCAAGACTTGTCTGGTCTAAAACGTTTTCGACACACTTAACACTCTTTGTGCTCTGTACGCGATGGGTGACGATCGACACCCGTGTTGGTGTTGTTCGTCACTGGTACCGATGTTACCCAGTTGACATCGCTTTTATTTCTGAAACCTCTCTGAGGAGCTACTGCATGCAGAGGATCATCAAATACCCAATGTAAGAACCTTATTGCACACTGCTATCAGGTGGAATAGGAATTCAACTTTAGAAATATCACATTGAACAACAAGCTTCATACTGCCATGTATCCTTTTTATTCTTTTGTGAAAGCCAACAACCTCTTCTATTAATATACGTGGTTTCAGATGTTTGAGGACAGCAAGGTGTGAGTCCTTGGACTAGTGCATTCTCTCCTCAAATTTCTTTGGTTCGATTGTGCAAAACAGGAAACACATCCATCCTTGAAATGTCGATCGATATCAGGTTGGTGTTGATTGATTCTAGCCTTTGATGAAGTCTACATATCTTCTCCAGTAGGGTTGCTGATCAATTCCAATTGGGTGTCGATCAATTCCAATTGGGTATCGATCGACACTATGCTTCAATGTTGAGTCTGCAATGTCGTGAGGACTACTCGGTCTTTGAGGTATTTCAGAGGTGTTGACCGGCAACATGAGTTTGTGTCGATCGACACATAGGATGGATCACCAATATCAGCTTAGTCCACCGATATGTCCTAATATTACCACTTTTAGACCATGTTATATGCCCTATTTGGAGCCTGTTATGTGTGTCTAGAATGTGTTTTAGAGTTTTTTTAGGTTCATGTACATTTTTTATCATTGTAGAGATTATGAGACTTTCTAGAGCTCAGAGAGAGAGGAATCCCGTAATCTGGTCAAATTCAACAGAGTACGAGTCGAGACATAGCATTGTGTCGATTGACAATGCACCCTTGCCGTCGATCGACAGTCGACACGCAAAATCCCACAATTCACAAAGTACTCGACTTGAAGCGTAAGTCACAAAAATTAAGAGATTTCCCCTGGACGTGTTTTACCTAGTTTATATTGTCTTTTCTGGTGTTTTATGAAAACAGAGGACTTAGAGACGACTTAGAGACGACTTTGGAGACTTTAGATAGTAGTTTAGGGTTTTTTTGGAGGGGGAGATCAAGAATTCTTAAGCTTTGTATTAGGAACACAGTTTCTATCCCTATTCATTATCTTATGCAATATTTCATGTTTATGATTATGTTCTGCTTAGCTATGCATGAGTAGTCACCTTGTTAGATTTAAGATTTAATAAAGTTATTGATTGATTAGCCAAATAATAGAATTGCTAGGATGATTATTAGATCTATCGTCAGAATTATGCTTATTGCTTGTGTTATAAAGTAGCTAACTAGAACCCTGATCTTAAGATAATTGACATTGCGAGAGTATGATCGTTACCTGAATAAATCATGTTGAGCTTAAGTTACTAGGGACAATCGAGAGATTGGTCTAGTAATTCTAAGTGTGCCAATTGAATCTGATTGTTTAATGTTTGACTTAGAAAGCCATCGATCGATGATGTTTGCATACCCATCGATCGACTGTCATTCCGAATTTGCACACAAAAGTTGTAAACTCTGAACTAAGTCATAATGTAGATATAACTTATAATATATTTACTAACTGAATTTGTGTTTATGATTGAAAACCCTTGGCTTCCATCCATTATAATTCACTACCTGAAAACCTTAAATCTAGCTATTTTCCTTACTTGTTTACAAATGAAATCTTTCATATTTACTTATTCTTAAAGTTTTATTAATTTCCTAGCTTAACTAAGTCGATTATCAAATATATTGTATGCCTTCGCTCTATGTTGATTTAATCCTTAAGTACTACAATAAACCTATTATTTGAGAGAGTAATCATTAGCTCTTGAGTAATTTGAGTACGTATCAAATTTGGCGACGTTGCCGGGAAGCAAGGATCGCAATTAAGATTCATTTTGTAATTTTCTAGGTTTCTTTTTAGTTTACTTAAAAAAAAATTATTTAGTCTTTTGGGTGCATGCCTAACAGGTACCAGAAGCATCAAGAAAAAAACTTAATTTTCTCAGACCTAGTAGCCATCTAAAGTAGCATCCGCAAGGAGAAGGGACAAGCATCGATTGATGCCAACACTTTTTCGTCGAACGACACTCATCTGCTTGAATCGATCGACACTAATACCGATACATTGATCGACGGTGATTCCCGAGCGGAGATGGTTGCTATGCTTATCATGACTTGAAATGAGAGAGGAGACTTCTATGATCTCGATGGTCATTTGCATAATGCAACATGTCAGAGAACTGATGATCAGGGGATTGTAATCCCTAAACCAGAAGAAGTTGTTGTAGCTCAAGTTGGAGCTGAAGCCCAGGTTGCTCAACCCAAAACTTGGCTGACTACAATGGTCCAAATCAATTTTATGCCAACAGATCTGTTATTCGTCCTCCATATTTCTAGAGGAACCATTTTGAGCTGAATCCAGCCTATTTCACACTTTTGGCACATACACCATTTATGGTCATTCTCATGAGCACCCTATCGATCATTTGGAGCGATTCAAGGATATTGTGTCTGCCATCAGGCTAATGCAGCCCCTAAGGACTACCTTCTATGCCAACTCTTCAAAAGTATTAGCTTGTTGGAGGCGCTTCATACTGGCATAAGCTGCTACCACCAGAATCTCTTACATCCTGGACATACATCAAAAACGTCTTCCTACGTAATTTCTTTGATGATGTCAGAGCTGAGGAATTCATGAGAAGAATTGCTACATTCACACATGAGCCTGAAGAGTCTTTCAAAAACTCTTGGATCAAATTAAAATTCTACCAAAGAGATTGTCCACACCATGGATTAAATGAAGTGCAACTTCTTAGAACTTTCTTCAGAGGTATTAAGCTTTTATACCATATCGCTTTAGACACAGCCAGTGAGGGAAACTTTTGCAGTAGGAGTCCAGAAGAGGCTCCTAGATTGATAGAGAATTTGGTAGACAACAACAACACCACAAAAAATGATCATTAGAGGAGGAAATCAGTCCCTACACTTACCAAGGATCAGATGGAAGAAATAAAAGCCACTTTGGATAGTGTTCAAAAGTTTATGAAGAAGCAAGTTAGCTTTCGTCGAAGGTGTAGAAGCTATAGGATCTGACAATCAGAATGGTGAAGAAAATGATGTGAACTTTGTTGGAAATGGATTCTAGAGATATGTGAACCAGATAAACATAACTCTTATGGAAATGGACAGAGGAGTAGTTACAACCAAGGATCACAACAACAGAGACCCTACAGAAAACACAGAGCCTATAGAGCCCCCTACTATCAGAAACCCCATCAGATACCCAGGAGAACAAGATTGAAGCTATGATTGACAAGGTTCTGGAGGGACATTAGAAGATAATAATGGATATCAATGAAAAGATTGATGATGTCTATGCCAACATCAAAAATAAATTTGAAACTCTTAACACCCATGTGAAGAAGCTACAAAATCAAGTTGTTCAGACCAGTGAAGCTGTGAGGATGACAGAAGCCTTTATTAGGGAAAATGTTGAGGATGGACAGAAACACCACGTCAGTGCCGTCATAGATGATGATTTTTGGCAAGTTGTGGTAGAAGTTAGACACAAGGAGGAAGAAACTCGTGAGAATCCCTGCCTTTTTTGAACAACCATCGATCGACAGCCGAAGCTAACCATCGATCGATAGTACCTGAATAATCCGTGTGTGAAGACATGGACATAGATCTACAACCAGACCCTACCAATCGATCGACTGGCAGTTCGAGAGTAGATGTCGTTTCCAAGCATAGACATGAGACTCTTTTATATACTAGGCACTTGGAAGTTCAGCCTACCAAACAGACATATACAGTCCCTACTGGTAATATTGAGAAAGTTATGTGTTCGGGGTCAAAATCGGATTACGAGCGAAATCAGCGTCGGACCTACCGGGTGAATGCGCTTGTGGGGGGCAAAAACAGTCTTCTTGAAATAGGTCGGATATCAAAGATCCAAAATGTGTTTTTTACGAATGCAGTTCAAAATCGATTTAACAAAAGCTCAGCCATATCAAACGAAAGAAAAAGAATGACTCAGCTCGCCGTATGGCGAGTTGGAGAGAACAGCTTGCATACGGGCGGTTGGTAAGAGCTTGACGCGACGCAATCTATTATACGGGCGGTTAGTTGTACTGATAAACCAACTCGCCGTATGGCGAGTTTGACAAGGCAAACTTTGGCATATGGGGGAGTTGGTTGCTGGACCACTAACTCCCTGTATGGCAGTTGGAGGCAGGCCAACTTTCGCCATATGGGAGAGTTGGTAAACGGATCGACAACTGCGCATAGAGGCAGTTGGACGGAATGGACCTATACTAACTGCGCCGTATGGAAGTTGGACTATCCAACTCGCATACGGGCGAGTTGGATGCCATGACACGACTACTTCGCATAAATCGGGAGAGTTGGATGCCATGACATGACGCAATTGCGTGTACGGCGAGTTGGTAGGCTGACACAGCAACTCGTCAAACGGGCGAGTTAGAAGACGCGAGCATCCAACTCGTTCGTTCGGCAGTCTATCAATTCAAATCCAGTTTCACCTTTCGTCCTCTCAAAATTCATCTTTCGATATTTGATTGAACTTATCTTTGTTCGCGTTCAATCGGCGATGGACATTTGGAACCTTACGCGATCTGTTTTTCGAGAAAGGATCGGGTTGATCGTATTGAGGGTATCGGTTAACTAAACTCCTAGAGTCTACATTCATATGAAAGATCCTAACTCTCGGACGATCGGCCGTCTTAATAATGTATCTCGATAAAATTGTGGAAATGCTAAGTCATAAAATGGCCCAACAAGGTCTAAAGCTCAACTAAAGGCCACTCGCGATTTTTTTCCGAATGAAGCTCAAACTTTGTTGACGGTTTATCTGTTTTTATAAATGCAGGAAAGATAATGTTAAGGTTTCGAGGGAAAAATGTCAGATCGAAGGATATAATGTTAATTTTCCGAAGATAATCAAGAAGATTGAGGAAAAAAGAAATTTTCTGCGAAGGATAATTCGACCAAGGCATAGGGGAAGAGAAACCACTTGGAGGAGTATATAAGGATTCAAGGGCGATGATGAAAGACCCAAAAATCTTACTCAGAGCAAACATACTTAAGCATTAGAGCATTTAGGCAACTTTCGCGTTTTTTGTTATTGAGCTGTGATCAGCTACGGTTTTGCAGTCTTAGGTTAATTGGACTAGGGTTCTTGACTACAGCTTCAGCAGCCGAGGCCTATGCCTGTTGTAAACGCTTCATATCGCAATTCAGAATAAGACATTATTTGCCTCTCTTTTCGATTCTTATTTGTTTTAATATTACTTCGTATTCTGACTGATTGCATGTGGTTTAGCAGATATCCGGGCTCTGGGAAATAGGGTTTTACCTGTGGTTCCCTATTACAACGGAAATGGACCAGTTTGGAATTTTGGTTCAAGTTTTGGTTGCTAGAAGGAGGGGGGGGGGGGGGTAACGGATCAATCTTACTCTCAGGCATCAACGCTCAATCGAAACATGTTAGATTCAACAACCAACAGACTCCTTGATGATAATGTCGGGACATAACGTTAAAATCCAGTTGCGAACGTCACTACGGTTCAATGCCGATGCAAACACGCATACGTTTTAAGGAGGTGAAAGAAGATGTTTGCGATTTTGAGAAGAAGTCGGCAGAACAAGATGAAGTTCATGAATTCTCCTCGCTAAAACAGTTGAAACCTCAGAGCGAGTTTGTAACATGGCGCATCTTTTTCGCGGGGAAACAGCTGATCCGCGGAAGAAGAGTCGAATTCGCAACGCTTTGGTCGGGGGGATCTGATAACGCGCTAAAGGCAAACCGTCTGAACGAAAGCTGAAGAAGTCCCTGCCGCGCATCGGAAAAACCAGGAAGACCTTATGCTTATTGAAGAAGATAAGAAGGAGGAGAAATCGAACGTGTCGACGGGAATCTAGCAAACAGTCGAACCTATGGACGAAGATGTAGACATATCATCCGCGGCGCACAAGGAAGCCAAGTTAATCTCGGGGACGAAGCCTTTGACAACCCGTGAATGAAGAAGAAGAAGCTATCTTTATGGAAAAGTATAGGAAGATTGGCCGAGGGAGAAACTCGGAGCACTCACAGCAAATGCGGAAAAATTGGGAAAATTCTGCTAGCAAGAGTTGCGAAAATCCGCAAATCTCCGTGATGATCTATCATGAAAACGGTGGCGTAGTCAGGGCGGTGAAGTCATCTACCATGCTACTAGCACTGCCGAGATCGATCTTTCTGTCAAAGAAGTCGTAAAGCACTTTACGTACTGTATCACAAAACTAGGGTTTCAGAAAAAAAAAAAAAAAAAAAATTTTCCCTCTTTGGAAGGTGAAAGTGATGCCATACGACTGGAACTGAATGATCCTAAAGGCAACTACAGGTTTCAGGTCGCGGTGGCTAGAGCCATTCAGAGAAAAAAGAGAAGAGACTGGTGGGAATGGCGCTTTTCGTAGAACCTTCAAGGAGCAGAAGCTAGAATGCTTTTCGTCTCAGGCGAAACTCTCATCGGCAGCTTCCACTCAGCTCGCCTCAGAATTCCTTAAACAATACTCGATGTTCATAGATCGAGAACCTCAGATGTGGACCCTTTGATCTGTCCCAGGGAGAGACGAAACTCGTCCAACTTTCGGCTCCTGGGAATGTCAAAGTGATGTCATAAGACTGAACTACTGATCCTAAGGCACACTTACAGGCTTTTTCAGGTCGCATGGGTAGAGCCAGATTCAGAGAAAACGAGAGAGACATTGGTGAGTGCTGCCTCTTCATAAAGAACCTTCACGGAGCAGCGCTAGAATGGTTCTCTCGCCTCAGGCGAAACTCCATTGGAAGCTTCCGCCAGCTCACCTAAGAATTCCTAAAACAATACTCGATGTTCATAGATCGAGAAATCTCCGAAGTAGACCTTTGGAGCTTGTCCATGGGAGAGGACGAAACTCTCCGCGACTAACTCTGGATCGGAGCAAGGACGGACGGTGGGAAATACTTGGATCCAAAATCTGAGTTACGATGAAAACACCTTCTGCGATTTTCACCAAACACGCAGACACTCGACCATTAACTGCAAAGTTCTCGGCGCAAGATTGGCCGTAAAACTCCTCTCCGGAGAACTATCAGGAGTCTCCAGCTTGAAGGATCTCATCCGCGACTCAGATCACCCCTCGAAAAATGACAGAACTCCTCAAACGAAGAAACCTTCCCAAGTGGACCAATCAAGAGAAAAGCGCGGAAGAAGGCAGGATGATAAGGGCAACAACAGCAACCGTCGCAGGGTAAACATGATCATCGGCGGATCACAATTCTGCAGCGAAACCATCTCGTTCATCAAAGCTTATCAGCGCAAGGCCGAGACAAGCGCGAATTTGACAATCTGTCCCACGATCATTGACATTCCGAAAGAAGTAATCACTTTCGACAAAAAGAAGCCGGAGGAATCGATCAGCCACACTGCGACCCACTCGTAATCGATCTCGTGATAAGAGATCTCGAGGCCGCCAGGGTTCTCATAGACACCAGAAGCACAGTCAACGTCATCTTTCGGGACACTCTTAAACGGATGAACATCAAGTTAGGCGAAGTTATACCATCACCAAAGCCGCTAACCGGTTTCTCTTGCATAACATTAATGACCCTCGGATCTATCAAATTACAGGTGGCAGCAAAAGAAGTCACCAAGATCGTCGATTTCTCCTCGCCCACCCAGCAATCTACAACGTCATCATGGGCACGCCTTGGCTAAACGCCATGAAGGCAGTCCCATCAATTTACCACTTAGTCATTAAGTTCCCAACTCAAAACGGGGATTGCCGTAATTTGGGGCTGCCAGAAGCACTCGAGACGCTGTCTCCTGGCCGAACACAAGCTAAGACAAATCACGAACACCGCAATGACAAATTCCAAGTGCCCGATGATAGCCCAGGCATCAGCCGAAAGTACTTCGGGCAAGGACGACCTTGAACCGTCGATTCTAGCAACGGCCAGTGAACAACCAATTTCAGTGCCTGACACGCCCATCCTATCAAAGAAGACAAGTCCAAAAGAAGACTTCAACTCAGAAACTGACGCAGTCGACACAAACACAACGGCCGAGTAAACAGACTCGCCCAAAAAAACAAAACTACGAGATGGCTTGATCCTCGAAAGAGGTATGTAGGCAGCTCGTCAAAAGACGAGTTCAGCTATTCCCCTCTCTAAAAATGTGTGTGTGTGTGTGTGTGTGTGTGGGGGGGGGGGGGGGGGGGGGGTGGAGTGGGTACATATACGAACACTCGTATATTCCCACATTCAGAAATATTTTTTTTTAATTGTACCCGAGATTTTTAAAACTTTCTCGACAATAAAGACTTGTTTTTAAATTCGTATACTGTCTATCATCCCGCAAAGAAACACTATGTCGTACATCTTTACACGAGAAAAACAATTATCGCACCATCCCATAAAAGGGAACTCGAGAAAAATCATTTGACCTCAAAACGGATCAACTCTACACCATCCTATCTCGGTCGAATCATGTATTCCCGATCAAAGCACAAAATCCTGGTTCCATACGCTCAAAACGTTACTTACGCAAAGTGAGTTTTCGGAAAAACAGGCAAAACATCGCCTTAATTTTTGAGAACACACCCCCAATCAATTTGCAACTACAAAACACTCGGAAATCGGCCCGCCTAGCACCCTATCCGTCTTAAAAAACACCCCCAGGTCTGTCCTAAGGAAAGATCCTCTCACATCCGATTAGGATAAACAACGCATTATAAAAGAAATCCTAAATTTTGGTCAGCATTTTCAGGAGACTTAAAAATTGTCCCTGAAGAGATGCTCAACTACGACCAGACAAGTCGTATAAGCCGAGAACCTATCGCAGACTTTAAATCGGAACGGAGTCAGGTTAAAATCTAAGCAGGCAAAACAAAATCTGATTAGTCATCGTAAAGCTTTATACCAAAAGTAAACCTACGTCCTTCCCTAAACCCAGCACACTGGTCTCTAACGTCTCAAGACATGATATCAAAAAGATACGAGGTCCTAAAATCATGTTTCTTTTTCCGTATCTAAACATTTCCAAAAATTTGTTAACTCCTCAAACATCTCGCACGAACAACAAACAGGGAGATCCGCAAAAAAAAGGAGGATGTCGAGATGACAACTCGAGTTTTCTTTCTACACTAAACAAATCCTAAATATCAAAAAACACCCATTCATCATAAACAAGCAGTATTCGAATAAAATTTAGTAAAATACATCCAAGGCCACATTCGGCCAGTCCCGCTACATAAGGCCACATTTGGCCGACAAACAAACAAAGACAGAAACATGCAATAATATAGAAGAGAGCATTCCCGAATCAGTCGCAATCTCGCGATTACTCATCAAGAACGAAACACCTGGTCATCGATCTTCCTAGCAAATAGTCGTTGACATCCAGAGGACCCATCGAATGATTTACCTCGCCTGTCTCAACGGCATTCCCCACCTCGGCCTCCACTGTGTCGGGAGAAACAGGAATTGGGTCCCATTGTTCCCAAATCCTCTCCTTGGTCTGAGGAATCGCAAAGTCTCTATCCCTCTCGTTCATACGCCCGGTCTGCCTCGCATATTTGGCACCGAAGGAATAACCAGGAGCCTGTGTGATGCATAGTCCGCCCAAAGCACCGCGACATTCGCGATAGTCTCCGAAGTCCTTATAACTCTTCTTAAGTTCCTCAAATTGGTACGAGAACTTTTCACGACGATGCATCGTTAACACGAACGAAAAAGAAGTGTTTCCACCATTCATGGTAGTTCGACACAAATTATCTTATGATCATCATCACCGACCGGGCCTCAACTAAATTATTGACGATTTCCCGACTGGTTTAAGCAATGCATTGAGGTGTTTGGAATCCAGGGTTATAATCAACTTGTAACTCATCACGAGAATCCCAAAAATATGCTGCAAGCCACACGGGTTTATTTGACCAATCGATACCTTAGAACAGTCGAGAAGTCGCGCTATGACCTCAGGAATAAGAAACCACAAATGGCATTGCGTCAGGAACACCTTGAACACGTAAAGTAACCATCGGTGGAAACTCAGCAACCTCTCCTGCCTCCGGAAGACGAAACTCAACCGGTTCAGGAACTCGGCAATTGCTCTGGATGGCATCCAGCCCATTCGGACAGCTTTTGCTGGGACAACCCTCGACGGGGTTGGCACGAAACAGAGTCAAGCCCCACGTACTTGGTCTGGGGCGTTTCACGCCCCTGGCCACCCAGTACGCTTCAGCTTCTTATGGATCGACTGAATATGCCGAGAATTCCACCTTCGGTCAGGACGGTCATAACGAGACTTTGAGGAAACCTCTCTCCCTGAAGACATAGCTTCCTTTTTACCAAATGAATGAAAGAGTGGAGAAAAACCACTCCACATACTTATAGAAGAAAGGATTTACTTTTTACCCTCCAGGCTTCAGACGTTGGATTCTGCCTAATTCATCCAATATGCTTTAAAACTTTTGCAAGAACTTCACAGTTCTATCAAGCTGGGGGCTAATTGTTGGGGTCGAAATTGGTTACGACGGAATCAACGTAGGAAACCTACCGGGAGAATGCGTTTGTTGGGGGTAAAAACAAAATTCTCAAAATCAGCATCTAAAAATCATGTTTCTATATGAATACAGACTCGAAATCGACATAACAAAATTCTCAGGGTCAAAACTTGAAAGAAAGGAACACGAATCAACCAACTCGCCCGTATGGCGAGTTGGACAAGGAAAACTCGCCTTACGGGTGATTTAGTCAGCACTGATCGATCAACTCGTCTGTATGGCGAGTTGAAGAAGGCCAGCCCGCCATATGGGAGTGTTGGTAAGCATGGACCGGCCAAATCCTCCGTATGGCGAGATGGACAATGCCAACTCGCGGTACAAGCGAGTTGGTCAGCATGGATCGACCAACTCGCCTGTATGGCGAGTTGGACAAGGCCAACTCTCTGTACAGGGGAGTTGGTAGGCACGACACGACCAACTCACCCGTATGGCTAGTTGGACAAGGCTAACTCGACGAACGGGCGAGTTAGATGGCACAAGCAATCCGATTCGTTCGTTCGGCAAGTCGGATCACATCAATCCAGTTTCACCTCGTCCTCGTTAATCTCCCTCTTTTGATACTTGATCGGACTTATCTTTGTTCCATCTCGATCGGGAATGACATTGGAACTTTACTGAAAGGACTCGTTTTCTCGAGAAAGGATCGGGTCGATCGTATGGGACGATAACGTTTAACTAAACACCTAGAGTCATACGTCCCTTATGAAAGATCCTAACTCTCAAACGACTTCATCTTAGCAATGTTATTTTGATAAAATCGTAGAAACACCGAAGTCAAAAAACAGCCCATCGAGGTCTAAAGCTCGGGTAAAGGCCCATTCGCGATTTTATCCGAAATCAAGCCCAAACTTTGTGACAGTTATTCTTTTATTTTGCAGGAAACTATAAATGTTCAGTTTGAAGGGATAAATGTCAAGATCGAAGGATAAATGTAAAGTTTTTGATGATAATCATGAAGATTGAGGAAAAAGGAATATTCCACGAAGCGATAAATTTGACCAAGGGAAGAAGGGGAATGAGAAAACCGCCTCTAGAGGACTATATAAGGACTTCAAGGGTGATGATGCAGAGAAGACACGAAAATCTCCACTCAGAGCAAACATAGCTTAGCACTTAGAGCATTTAGGCAGCTTTCCATTTTTGTTATTCGAGATGTGACTCAACTATTGTTTTGCAGTCTTAGGTTATTAGAACTAGGGATCTCGCCGACATCTCTCATAATATAGGCTCCTATCCTGTTGTAAATGCTCATACAAAAATTCGGAATAAGACATTTTGGAGGTTTCTCGATCTATGAACATCGAGTATTGTTTGAGGAATTCGGAGGCGAGCTGAAGGAAGCTTCCGGTGGAGTTTTGCCTGAGGCAAGAAAACCATTCTAGTGCTGCTCCGTGGAGGTTTTCTATGGAGAGGCGGCATTTTCCAGCATCTCTCTCATTTTCTCGGATCCTGGCTCTACCCATCGCGACCTGAAAAGCCTGTAGGTGTGCCTTAGGATCAGCAGTTCCGTCGTATGGCATCACTTTGACCTTCCTAGGATTTGAAACCCTAGTTTCAGTGATACGAGAAGTAAAGGGTGTTTTACGAGCTTCCTCGAGCAAGAGATCAATCTCCGGTGCGGTGCTAGTAGCGTGGTGGATTTGGGACTTCACCACCTTGACTTCGGCCACCGTTTTCATGAGATCATCGCGGAGATCACGGATTTTGGAACTCTCGCTAGCATATTTCCGACTTTGTCGGCGTTTTCTGCGAATGCTCCACGTTTACTCCTCGGCTACTTCTTCATGTTCTTTCCAGAAGATAGCTTCTTCTTCTTTGTTCATAGGGTTTTCGAACTGGGATTCGTCCTGAGCAGCTAGACTCATTGTGTGGCACGAATGTATGTATGCGTCTTCGCCCGTAGGTTCAGACGAACTGCTAGATTCCATATCGGCGCGTTCGACTTCTCCTCCTTCTTTATCTTCCTCGATAAGAGGAAGGTCTCCCGGGTTTTTCCCTGTTGGCGCGGGGTCAATTTGTCAGGATTTTGTCCAGACGGTTTGAATTGCGTGTTGTCGGACCGTTCCAAAGGTATTACGAAGTCGAGTATTCTTCCACGGATTTGGGTTGTTCCCCGTGGAAACATGGCCATGTTCCTTGATGTGAGGGTTTCAAACTGTTTAGCGAGGGAATTCATGACCTTATCTTGTTCTGCTGACTTCTTTTCAAAAGTCACGAATATCTTCTTCACCTCCTCGAACGTTATGGTGTTTGCGTCGGTGTTGACCACATTGATGTTCGTCGCTGGAGTATTTTCAATGTTCTCGTTGACGACGTTATCGTCACGAGGCTGTTGGTTGTTGAGATCTGACATGTTTCGATTCAACTTTGATGGATGAGAGATAGATTGATCCGTACCCCCCCCCCCTCCTTCTATCGCCAACCTATGGGAAACTGTCGATTTCCATTGAATTAGGAACGCATGGTAAAACCTAGTTTCCTAGAGGTCCCAGATATCTGCTAAACCACACGCCAATCAATCAGAATACGAAGTAAATATGGAAAACAAAGTAAGAATTAAAAAGAGAGCAAATAGATGTCTTATCCCAAATTTGCGTATGAGCGTTTGCAACAGGATAAGAGCCTAGGCTATGAGAGATTTCGGCGAGAACCCTAGTTATAATAACCTAAGACAGCAAAACCCTAGTTGAGTCGCAGCTGGAATAACAAAAACAGAAAATTGCCTAAATGCTCTAAGGGCTAAGCTATGTTTGCTCTGAGTAGAGATTTCCGTGTGTCCTCTGCATCATCACCCTTGAAGTCCTTATAAACTCCTCTAGAGGCAGTTTGCTTTTTCCCCTTCTACCGTTGGTCGAATTTATCGCTTCGCGGAAATATTCTTTTTTTCCTCGATCTTCATGATTATCTTCGGAAACATTACATTTATCCTTCGATCTTGACATTTATCCCTTCAAACTTTACATTTATCCTTTCCTGAAAAATAAACGAATAACCGTCACAAAGTTTGGGCTTGATTTTGGATAAAATCGCGAGTGGGCCTTTAGCAGAGATTTAGACCTTGTCGGACCGTTTTCGGACTTAGGTGTTTCTACGATTTTATCGAAATAACATTTCTAAGACGACATTGTCCAAGAGTTAATATTTTTCGTATGGGATGTGTGACTCTAGGTGTTTAGTTAACCGTTATCGTCTCAAACGATCGACCCGATCCTTTCTCGAGAAAACGAGTTCTTTCGGTGAAGTTCTAATGTCAATCTCGATCGAGACTGAACAAAGATAAGTTCGATCAAGTATCAAAAGAGGGATTTTAACGAGAACGATGTGAAGCTGGATTGATTTGATCCGACTGGCCGAATGAGCGAGTCAGATTGCTCGTGCCATCTAACTCGCCCGTTCGGTGAGTTGGCATTGTCCAAATCGCCATACGGGTGATTTGGTTGTGTTGTGCCTACCAGCTCCCTCAACGGCGAATTGGCCTTCTCCAACTCGCCGTATGGGCAAGTTGGTTGTGTCATGTTATCCAACTCGCCTGTGTGGCGAATTGGACAGTCCAACTCGCTGTACGGGCGGGTTGGTTGGTCCGTTCCGTCCAACTCACCGTACGGGTGGGTTGGTTGGTCCATTCCGTCCAACACGCCTATATGGCGAGTTGGCCTTGTCCAAATCGCCATATGGTTGGGTTGGTCGATATGTGCTGACCAACACGCCTGTATGGCGAGTTGGTCGATCCGTGCTGACCAACTCGCCAATATGACAAGTTGGCCTTGTCCATCTTGCCATACGGGTGAGTTGGTCGATCAGTGCCGTCCAACTCGCCATTCGGGCGAGTTGGTCGATCAGTGTTCCTTTCTTTCGAGTTTAGGCCTAGAGACTTTTGTTAAGTCGATTTTGAGACTGCATTCGTATGAAAACACGATTTTTAGATGCTGATTTCGAGAATACCGTTTTTGACCCCAACAAATGCATTCTCCAAGTAGGTTTCCGACGTTGATTTCATGGTAAACGATTTTGACCCCAAAAATGACGCCTATGGAAGAAGAATTTTCCAATGGGAGAAGAAAGATGAGTATGGTATCTACAAAGATGATAATGGCAATGCACAAGCCATAGACGAAAGAGTTTTAAATGTGCAAGAAGAAGATATCAGGGCAGTTCTAGAAAGAGCTACTATGTTTGAGTACAGATACATGTGTTTACCTGAACATGCAGCAAAGATCGCTATGTCTATGAAGAAGTAAGAGACATACATCGGAGAAGAGATTGATGATATTGTGCATGAGATCTACAAAGCTCAAGAGGTCACTGGATTATTTCTACAAGAGGCTTGATGATGTCTACTATACAATAGACAAGTGCCTCACCGGTTTGACTACACGCATGGATGAGATGAAGCAAGATTTGGATACTATTTAAAGACAGCGTTTGATTGGAGCAAACAGAGTGACATCGATCGACGGCAGAAAGTTCATGCGACATCGATCGAGTGACAAAGAAGATGTAGACACTTGTTTTCCAAGTGTTGATCCACCTCCATTCTAGTCAGAAAGTTCAATACGTCGAGCTTAAGACTATAACCAAGCTCTAAGTGGGAGGCAACCAACTGTTTAGTAAATTTTTATTTAGTTTTTTTACTTATACCACTATTTATTTCGAGTTTTACTTTGTTTCTACAGACTATTTAACCTACTATCGATCGACCCCATAGAGGTCGACAGTGGATCGTGACCATCGATCGACCAAACCCGCCTAGCATCGATCGACGCTCTCTTACAGAGACAGGAATTGAGTTTTCTACTTGGACTATTTACTTATGATTTGATTTTTCTTAACCAATTCGGAGCGGATTACACTGGGGACTGCTTAATTTAAGTCTGGGGGACGTTCGCTAACGCTATTTACTCTCTTTTTTTTAGTTCTATCTATATATATAAGTTTTTCAAAAAGTTCAACTGAGTCAAGAAGAGGACTATGATCATGATTTATTATTGACTAACCACACTTTAGCATCATTCTTAGAAGGTTGTTTACAGAGATTACTATAGATACGAAAGTGGATCATCATACCACTATTTCACACTTGCTTAGAAAGTTTGAAGGAACCAAAGTTGATTTCCGACACTAGTCCTGACATTATTTGCTTGCTTTGGGATTTGGTATACACTAGATCGGATTCCTTCTGCAAGTCTGGAAGGTAAAATTCTGTGTGTTTCTGATTCCACTTTCTCTCCCCTTCAGATTAAAAAAGGAATCGAATAGGATTTGGTGGCTACAACCATTAAAGCTTGATTCATATGATCCTAGAAAGAGATAAAGGTCAAAAAGAAGTGAACAGGATCTGGTGGCTACAACCATTAGAGCTTGATTCATGGATGTCTATCCAAATATCTAAGTCAATAAAAAAGTAAAATGATACCCTCAAAAGAAGGGAGACATTGACTGAGAAAAATTGAGAAGAGAGAGAGGAAAAGAATCAGAGAAGACTACATTTGTGTTCAGATACTTGCAGGGGTAAGAGTCCATATGTTCTTTGATACTCCCAAGGTAAAGCCTGCACTTTTATTTTATGCAAAGAAATGAAATCAGTCGAGGGGCAAGTGATAGCGCCTGATATTTACCACTATTGTTCCATGATATCATCCCTATTTAGAGTCTATTATATGTGTTTGGAGTATGTCTTAGAGTATGTTCAGGTTTAGGCATGTTCTAGAGAACTTTGGTGATTCTGGAGCTTTTAGAGATGCAAAACTGGGCAGATGCGTCAGATGTTTATCTATGGATTGATACCTTCGCCGGTGAGATTGATCTAATATTTTGAGATAAAATATAGCTTTTAGTTAGCTTTCAAATGCCACCGGTTTGAGGTCCATCAGACGGTTATTACTAAAGTTATGCCCGATTTACTGAAGAGTGGTCTGTCTGCCTCGCGAGAGTAAGCAGTCGAGGGGATGAATGAGTGTCGACCGACGGCACAGCCTTACCATCGATCGACGGTGATCCCAGAAGACAGAGCCAACGTTTTATATGGCTGACTTAAGCCCAGATGTCATGGAAAGTTACCAGAATACCCCTGCAAGAGTTTAGACATAATTTATATAGTTTTCTAAGCCATTGTTGATAGTTGAGCTTTATTTTATTCATTCTCTTAAGTTTTGGAGAGAAGATTAATTCTTCTTCAGATATTAATTGGAACTCCTTTGGTTTTATATTGATTTATATGTCTATTATTTTATTCAGACTATGATTTGTGTTATTGCTTCCATGTTTGAGTAATTATCTTGTTAGGTTTAGGGATTTCATGTTCTTAATGTCAAACTTATAGCATAGGATTGCCATGTTATCTATAGATCTCTACACCAGGGTGGCTTGTAATACTAGGATATAGAGTAGTGGAATAGCACGAGAGTGTGACTGATTGCTTGAACCTAGAATCATAGGACAATTGAGAGGCATGAGAGTGCAATTAATTAAGGGAACACGAGCCCTGTGTGGATTAGATATCTAGGCGCATACGAGAGTTGGTCTAGGAACTAATTGAACATTATCAATATGTGTATTAATGCTTGTCTGAGGTAGTATCTATCGATACCCAAGCATTGGTATCGATCGACGCTGGATCCTTGTTTGCATGCAAGAGCTGGAACATAGAAGTTAAGCATCTGATTAGTAATTGTATGCGCGAGCTGGATTACTTGCTTATTGAATTCGAGTTCTAGAATTTGATCTATAAAATCCTTAGTATCCTTGATCTGTTTTTTGAATATATTGATTGATAAATCCCTAGACCTAGCTATTTCATCTTATTTTTAACAAACCAATCACCTGCTTACTTGTCTACTATTACTTCTTTAATAATTTTTTCCTAGCTTAATCTAACCATCTATAGTTTATTGTGTGCCCACGCTCCCTGTGGATTCGATCCCTAAGTACTACAACTGAACCTCTTTTTTGAGAGAGTAAAAAGTAGCTTATAGGGTTAATTTGAGAGTGCATAATAAAAGCTACATCAAATTTGCTGTTGTTACCGGGGAGCGAGGATCACCATTAGACTTGATTAATATGTTTGGTCCAGGTTTTTATTTTCTGTTTCAGTTACTTACATAAAATTTTCCTTGTCTTTCAGGTACATGGAGAGCAGTACCAAGAGATACAAGGAAAAAGACTTACTTTTCTCAAAACCAGCAGCTATTTAACTCACCATCCACAGAGAGAAACGTCTAGCATCGATGGACAACAACCCTTCTACGTCGATCGACACCACTATTGGACGAACATCGACCGACACTTCTATTCTACCATCGATCGACAAAAATCGGAGAGTAGAGATGGTTGCGGCACTTATTCTGACTAGGGATGGGAATGTCGACCTGCATGACCCTTAGGGTTATCTGTGTAATGCAGCAACTCAGAAATTAGATGCACAGGGGGCTGTAATCCCTGAGCATCGATCAATAGCAGAGTTGATCAAGCCTATTCGATTCTATATTAACAGGTATATGATTCAACCTCGAGAAATCCAGGGGGTCAACGGCCATATAAGACCTTCATACTTTACTCAAGTGAGCGAGCACCCCTTTCATGGCCTTCCCCATGAAGATACCATGGACCACATTGAAACACTAGAGGATTTTGTTTCTCCCATCCTGGAGCATGAAGAAACTAAAGAATATCTTATATGCAAGTTATTCAAGTATTCTCTCTCTGGGAATGCACTTGTTTGGCTTAAACTTTACCACCAGGATCTCTCACTACCTGGGATGATGTCAAGACTGCATTTATGACTAATTTTCTTGATGATGCAAAAACCGAAGGGCTAAGGGATAAGATTTTGACATTCTCTCAGGGACCTACTGAAGGGTTTAGAAGCTCTTGGGACAGATTTATGGGGTACCAAAGGTATTGATGTGCAGTATGATATAATGTTGGATCAGGCAAGCGACGGAACTTTGGGACTAAGACTCCATAGGAAGCTAAGAGACTGATTCAGAACTTTGTGTCTAGCAACAGTATAAAGAATGTGGATACTCACATAATACAATCAGGTGTTACGAATAATGACAAGATCATTGAGGTCGAGGAAAAACTGGTGGAACAGGATCAAGAAGAGGACGAGAATTATATAAATGAAATATATTTTCAGGACCATATTTAGAGGATGGAATATATGATGGAACGAGCCATAGAAATTCAGCAGAAGATGAGTGCATACTTAAATCTGAGGGTTGATTCTAGGCACAAAGAGCTGAATGGAAAATTAGAAGCCATGAACAACCATGTCAGGATGCAAAACACCCATAATTCCCAGACATCAGAAGCTGTGAAGAGGAAAAAAGCTCTAGTTAAAGGGAAAGTTGGGGAGAGCAAGAGGCACCAGGTTGATGCCATCTTAGATAATGACTTTGGGGAAGTAATCGATCATGAGAAGCTGGAAGAAGGTGTTTTTCTAGTCGAAATTTCTATAACCTTTGGCAGCTCGGACTGGTGTCGATCGACACCATCAGATGAGCATCGATAGACACCCATAGAAGAGTATGTAGGAACGGTGAAAATTCAGAGCCAATCAGATTTCGCCACATGACACCTGCTTCCTCTAAACCCGTACTATATAAAAACTGAGTCCGTCAATCGACACCAACAAGACAACATCTATCGACATCAACGGGCGATAAACGATCGACAATAGGAGCCGAGCATCGATCGACACCCGCCCATGGCAAGCACTAATGCACACCGCTCATCAGAAGGCCAACAGTGACCACCAATCAGCAGGATGTCGATGCACCAGAACAAGGGCAATTGATTCCAGCTGAATCCTCTTCCGTTGACAGTATGATCGACGGTACACACCATATATCGATCGACGCGAGCTGTATGAACATGAATCTGCCATGGACAAGCCGGCAGCGAAAGAAAGAAGTCCAAAAAAGATAGTGAGATCTAGAGAACCCTATGTTCCCAAACACTTTAGGAGAGAAGCTAACAAGGCTGAACTTGATGAATTTCAAAAGAAAGTGAAGAGGGTCCCTAAGGATATGTATTTTGAGGATGCATATCACCAGTACAAACTTGGTAATTTTTTCAGAGAGAGCAAGGAGACAGGTAAGGACATTGAGTTGCAATTTAATATGGTCAGCCATAAATCCAAGAAGACACTGAAGAAGGAACAAGATCCTGGGAAGTTTCTTACTCCCTTCTGTATACATGACACCAATTTCCCATACGCCCTCTGTGATACTGGATTTGCAGTCATCATCATGGCCAAGGATACTGCTAAATTGTTAGGATTAAAGGTGGGCCTTCTCAAGATAGGTTCAGCTTCGCGGATAACTCCAAGGTAAACTCAGCAAGCATGATCAAGAATGTTAAAGTGGATATAGGTGAATGCATTGTTCCTGTGGACTTTCATGTTTTTGGAAGCAAATCATGTCAAGAATCTTCTCTTATCTTTGGAAGAACCTTTATGGCTACAGTAGGGGCAGTTTGAGATCTCAAGAAGAATAAGATGCGCCTTACTAATGTTGATGAAAATGTCTTCTACGATCATGTGGGAAAGACCAAAAGTGTGGGGTTTATTTCAAGGATATATTCGTCTAAAGATCCAGCACCTGCATCTGATTCAAACCACGGAACCACAGAACCAGCATCACCGTCGATCGACACTTGCCTGTTAGCGTCGATTGACACTCTCCAGATTTTAGAGCAACCTGTGAATGAAAATCCTATGTCTGGGGGAAGGTCCTGGAAGAAGAAAAAGAAAAAGAAGGTAGAAAAAGATTTCTTGTCACCGGTTCCTTCGCAATGTTATGAGGGAAGTCTTGAGTATAGGATGTCCTGCAAAGTAAGTATGTAACCTTTTACCAAGGTCAGGGTGCTATGTGATCTAGAGATGAAAGAAAAAGGGGAAGCTTCTGCAAGAGCTTTTATCAACAGCATCAACAAAATGAGGAAGAGGGACACTGAGTGCTGTTCTGGAGCAAATTCTCATTCTCATCCGGACTGAATCAGAGTTTCAAAACGTCTAGCTTAGGACTATAACCAAGCGCTAAGTGGGAGGAAACCCCCTGTTTAGTATGTTTTTATTTAGGTTTTACTTATACTACTATTTATTTCGAGTTTTATTTTATTTTTACAGACTATATGAGTCCACCATCGATCGACACCATAGAGGCACCATCGGTCGACGTTGGATCGCAACCATCGATCACCACACATGCCTACCATCGATCGACACCCTCTTACAGAGAGAGGTATCGAGTTTTATATTTAAGCTATTTACTTATGATTTAATTTTTCCTAACCAATCTGAGCCGAATTACACTGGGGAAAGTGTAATTTAAGTCAGAGGGAGGTTCGCTAACGCTATTTTTTTTAGTTTTATTTATATATATAAGTTTTTCAAAAAAATTTATTGAGTCAAGAAGGAGACTATGATCAAGATTTATTATTGACTAACCACACTTTAGCGCCATTCTTAGAAGGTTGTTTGCAGAGATTACGAGAGATACCAAAGTGGATCATCCTGCTACTATATCACACTTACTTAGAAAGTTTGAAGGAACCTAAGCTGATTTCCAACACTAATCCTGACATTATTAGCTTGCTTTGGGGCTTGGTAAACAGTCGATTTGATTCTTTCTGCAAGTCTGGAAAGTAAAAGTCTGTGTACTTCTGATTCCCCTCTCTCTCCCCTTCAGATAAAAAGTATCGAACATGATTTGGTGGATACAACCATTAAAGCTTGATTCATATGATTCTAGAAAGAGATAAATGTCAAAAAGAAGTGAACAGAATCTGCTGGCAAAAACCATTAGGGCTTGACTCATGGATGCCTATCCAAATATCTCAATCAATTAAAAAAATGATACCCTCAAAAGAAAGGAGATATTGACTGAGAATAACTGAGAAGAAGTGAGAAGAGAGAGAGGAAACGAATCGGAGAACACTACATGTGTTTTCAGATACTTTCAGAGGTAAGAGTCAATATATTCTTTTATCGACACTCCCAAGGTAAAGCCTTCACTTTTATTTTATGCAAAGAAATGAAAGCAATAGAGGGGCGAGTCATACTAGTATTCGCTAAGTTGTTGGTAGAATCGATTTGGTTGCTATACTAGGATAGGGTATATAAAGTTTCTCTGTGATTGACTTGATATAATGTGGTTGCAACAAAGTAGGTGACAATTATACGTAGACATTATGTGAGTCTTCGCTTTTTAAAACCTCTTTTACAGGCTTTGTTTGCTTGAGGAAAAGCAAAAGGTTAAGTCCAGGGGAGTTGATAGGGCCTGATATTTACCACTATTGTGCCATGATATCAGCCCTATTTAGAGTCTATTATATTTTTTGTATTATGTTTTAGAGTATTTTTAGGTTCAGGTACGTTCTGGAGATCTTTGGTGATTCTGGAGCTTTTAAAGATGCAGAATTGCAAAGATCCGTCAGATGTTTATCTGTGGATGGATACGTTCCTAATTTCAGATTGAGCTTATATTTTCATAGACGATATAGATATGAGTTACCTTTCCAATGACACTGGTTTGAGTTCCATCGGACGGTTAGATCTAACGTTATGCCCGATTACTAAAGAGTGGTCTGTCTGCCTCGCGAGAGGAAGCTGTCGAGGGGATGAATGAGTGTCGATCGACGAAAAAAGCCTTACCATCAATCAACGATGATCCCAGAAGACAGACACGACTTGTTTTATGGCCAACTTAAGCTCATATGTCATGGGAAGTTACCAGAATACCCATACACGAGTTTAAACCTAATTTATATAGTTTTCTAAGCCATTGTTGACGGCTGAGCTTTATTTTATTCATTGTCTTAAGTTTTGGAGAGAATATCATTTCTCCTTCAGAGATTGATTGGAACTCCTTTGGTTTTATGTT
The DNA here is from genome assembly GCA_905132765.1 of Moricandia arvensis. Classification (NCBI taxonomy): domain Eukaryota; kingdom Viridiplantae; phylum Streptophyta; class Magnoliopsida; order Brassicales; family Brassicaceae; genus Moricandia; species Moricandia arvensis. The sequence goes on along the minus strand of CAJHQP010006167.1, from coordinate 10,502 downwards.
GATTTTTATATCAATTATTTATTCAGACTATGATTTATGTTATTGCTTCCATGTCTGAGTAATCATCTTGTTAGGTTTAGGGATTTCATGTTCTTAATGTCAATCTGATAGTCATAGGATTGCTAGGTAATCTATGGATCTCTACACCAGGGTGGCTTGTAATACTAGGATCTAGAGTAGTGGAATAACACGAGAGTGTGACTGATTGCTTGAACCTAGAATCATAGGACAATTAAGAGGCACGAGAGTGCAATTAATTAACGGAACCTGAGCCCTGTGTGGATTAGATATGTAGGCGCATACGAGAGTTGGTCTAGGATCTATCTGACCATTATCAATATGTGTGTTTAATGCTTGTCTGAGGTAGTATCGATCAATACCCAAGGATTGGTATCGATCGACGCTTGAACCTTGTTTGCATGCGAGAGTTGGAACATAGAACTTAGGCATCTGATAAGTAATTGTATGTGAGAGCTGGATTACTTGCTTATTGAATTCGAGTTCTAGAATGTGATATATAAAACCCTTAGAATCCTTGATTTGTGTTTTGAATCTATTGATTGATAAATCCCTAGACCTAGCTAATTCATCTTACTGTTATCAAACCAATCACCTGTTGACTTGTCTAGTATTACTTCTTTAATAAATTGTTTGCCTAGCTTAATCTAAACATCTATTATTGTGTGCCCACGCTCCCTGTGAATTCAATCCCAAAGTACTACAACTAAACCTCTTATTGAGAGAGTAAAAGTAGCTTATAAAGTTATTTTGAGAGTGGTTAATAAATGTTACATCAGCGAGTCATACTAGTTTTCGCTAAGTTGCTAGTAGAATGGATTTGGTTGCTATACTAGGATATGGTATATAAAGTTTCTCTCGGATTCACTTGATAGGATTTGGTTGCAATAAAGAATGGTGACAGTTATACGTAGACATTATGTGATTCTTCGTTTTTCATAGGCTTGTTTGCTTGAGTACAAGCAAAAGGGTAAGTCTGGAGGACTTGATATAGCATATTTATTACCAGTTTTAGGTCATGTTATAGGCTCTATTTAGGGTCTACTATGTGTGTCTTGGCTATGTTTTAAGGTCTTTACAGGTTAGGTACGTTTTGGAGATATATGAAGATATTTGGAGCTGTTGGAGCATCTAGAGAAGAATAATTCGTAGCTGATCATTGAGAGAGTCGAAGTACAAGACTGTCGTCGATCGACAACACAACCTTGGCGTCGTCCGATGTTAAATGACCAAGATCGATCGATGTTGCACACTTTCCATCGATCAATAATCAATTTACAGACAGCCAATTTCAAGCCCAAGTTAGAGACAAGCCACAAGATTACAAGATTACCCTTGGACGAGTTTTGACCTAGATTTAAGTTTTATATTTCTATGACACTAAGAAAGGTGGTGCAGTGTGTGTGTGTGTGTGTGTTGTGTGTGTGTGTGTGTGTGTGTGTGTGTGTGTGTGGTGTGTGTGTGTGTGTGTGTGTATGTGTGTGTGTGGTCTGTGTGTGTGTGTGTGTGTCTGTGTGTGTGTGTGTGTGTGTGTGTGTGTGTGTGTGTGTGTGTGTGTGTGTGTGACTGCAGGGGTGCATAAGCACTCTATAGTTTTATGGTTTTTAGGGAGAAAATTCATAACTCCTTAGGGAGACTTGTATTGGAACCCCAAAGATTTATCTATGCATTATATTGAGACTATTTTCTTACTTTAATTATGTCTGAGTAGTTATCAACTAGATTTAGGGTTGAATGATAGCAATCATGGATTAGCCCAAAAGACGATTGCTAGGTTAAGTTAATATCCATCAATTGAGTTGTGCTTAATGCTTGCATTATAGAGTAGCTTACTAGGATCTCGAAAGTAGGACATGGACGACTACGAAAGTAGATTATGTGTCAGAATAGACTCCATTGAACTAGGTTGTTAGGTGCATGCGAGAGCTGGTCTAATTAGCTTGGTGAACATATCAAATCTCATTCACATTTCCTTCTGATTTCACCATCGATCGACATCAGGCCTTAGCCGTCGATCAATGGTCGTTCCTTTTGCTCGCATACGAGAGTTTGAGTTAAAAGGGCCAGAATAGTTAATATTTGAGATATGGAATATTTACATTTATGTGTTTCCTATTCTCTATAATTCATTAAGCTTGAAACCCTAGATCTAGCATATTTACATTTACATCTAGTTAGTCTATTATCATATTACCATATTTACATTATTAGCATATATCTATATTTCATCTATACCTTCTAATAAGGATTATTTCCTTAAATTGATTACTTGTTACCAATATATATAATCACCTAGCTTAGTCTTTAGAAATAAAAAATATATATTGTGTACATTGCCTTATGTGGATTCGATCCCTAAGTACTACACATGATCTCTCTTGGCAAGGAGTATTGTTTTGTGTGTTAGGATTAAGGGTTAATTTGATAGTTAATTGTTTAGGATATTTATACCCTGCTAGAACAATAAACGCACCATGTCATTTACATTTGCAACTAGTTAGTTTAGTAGCATATTTCCATATTTACATTATCAGCATATTTTCATATTGCATCTACACCTTCTTATAAGGAATATTTCCTTAAATCGATTTATTGTTACAAATATATATAATTACCTAGCTTGGTCTTTAGTAATAAGAAATCTATTGTGTGCATTTATTCTCTGTGGATTCGATCCCTAAGTACTACACATGATCTCTCTTGGCAAGAGTATTGTTTTTGTTTGTTAAGATTAAGGGTTAATTTGATAGTTCATTGATTAGGATATTTATATTCTGCTAGAACAATAATCACACCGTGTTAGCCACCAAAAGCATGCTTGTAGAATTTTTGACACTGTTTTAAAACTGGCAAAATTTCCAACATTATTGGATCCATGACAATGATACATAATATCTGAGGTTTTGCTTTCAGCAACGCATCATTTGTATATGCCATCAGAAAAATGTTTGTAACGGTAGGGTTCATCCCAGTGATATCTCTTGATTTCTCTCAGAAATATCATTTTGTGGTATCCTTTAAAGAGTTCTGGTTCTACGACACCTGCAAGATAGTTTACTATATCTACGTACCAGGGTCTATCAGAGGTTTTCAAAGCACACACCCCCCCCCCCGACTTAAACTTCTACCTCCAGGAGAATCACTGTTTGAAATCGAAGGATTGTGATGTAGCTTTTATTATGCACTCTCAAATTAACCTTATAAGCTACTTTTTACTCTTTCAAATAAGAGGTTCAATTGTAGTACTTAGGGATTGAATCCACAGGGAGCGTGGACACACAATAGACTATAGATGTTTAGATTAAGCTAGGAAAACAGTTTATTAAAGAAGTAATAGTAAACATGTAAGAAGGTGAATGTTTTGGGTAACAATAAGATGAAATAGCTAGGTCTATGGATTTATCAATCAATAGATTCAAAACACAAATCAAGGATGCTAAGGGTTGCATTACACAGATAACCCTCAGGGTCATGAAGGTCTCCATTCCAATCCCAGTCTGAATAAGTGCCGCAACCATCTCTACCCGTGGTTACTGTTGATTTATTGCAAAGTAGAAGTGTCGATCGATGTCGAAGTGTTGTTGTCGATAAATGCTAGACGTTTCTCTCTGTGGATGGTGCGTTTAATAGCTGAAGGGTCTGAGAAAAGTAAGTCTTTTCTCTTGTTGCTCCTGGTACTGCTCTGCATGTACCTGAAAGACAAGGAAAATTTTATGTAAGTAACTGAAACAGAAAATCAAAACGTAACTAAACCTATTAATCAAGTCTAATGGCGATCCTCGCTCCTCGGCAACAGCGCCAAATTTGATGTAGCTTTTATTATGCACTCTCAAATTAACTATAAACTACTTTTTGCTCTCTCAAATAAGAGGTTCAATTGTAGTACTTAGGGATCGAATCCGCAGGGGGCATGGGCACACAATAGACTAGAGATGCTTAGATTAATCTAGGCCAAACAATTTATTAAAGAAGTAATAGTAAACAAGTAAGCAGGTGATTGGTATGATAACAATAATATAAAATAGCTAGGTCTAGGGATTTATCAATCAATAGATTCAAAACACAAATCAAGGATGCTAAGGGTTTTATATATCAAATTCTAGAACTCTAATTGAATAAGCAAGTAATCCAGCTCTTGCATGCAATTACTAATCAGATTCCTAAGTTCTATGTTCCAGCTCTCGCATGCAAACAAGGTTCGAGCTTCGATCGATACCAATGATTGGGTATCGATCGGTACTACCTCAGGCAAGCATTAACACACATATAGATAACTTTTCAACTAGATCCTATACCAACTCTCGTATGCGCTTAGATATCTAATCTACACAGGGCTGGGGTTCCCTTAATTAATTGCACTCTCGTGCCTTTCAATTGTCTTATGATTCTAGGTTAAAGCAATCAGTCACACTCTTGTGCTATTCCACTACTCTAGATCCTAGTAATACAAGCCACCATGGTGTAGAGATCTATAGATAACCTAGCAATCCTATGACAACTAGTTTGACATTAAGAACATGAAATTCCCTAAACCTAACAAGAGGATTACTCAGACATAGAAGCAATAACACAAACCATAGTATGAATAAATAATAGATATAGAAATCAATATAAAACCAAAGGATTTCCAATTAATATCTTAAGGAGAATTGATATTCTCTCCAAAAACTTAAGTAAATGAATAAAATGAAGCTTAGCCGTCAACAATGGCTTAGAAAACTATATAAATTAGGTATAAACTCGTCCAGGGGTACTCTGGTAAATTGTGGTTTCTTCTGGGCTTAAGTCGGCCATAAAAAAGTCGGGCCTGTCTTCTGATATCACCGTTGATCGACACCAAGGCTGTGCCATCTATCGACACTCATTCATCTTCTCACCAACTTCCTCTCGCGAGGTAGACAGACTAAGCTTCAGTAAATCGGGCATAACTTTAGATCTAAACCGACCAATGGACCTCAAACTGGTGGCATTGGAAATATAACTCAAATCTATATTATTCTGTCAATATATAAGCTCAATCTGACCGTGGGGAGGTCTCCATCCATTGCTAAACATCTGACACATCTGCGCAGTTTTGCATCTCTAAAAGCTCCAGAATCACCAAAGTTCTCCAGAACGTACCTAAACCTAAAAATACTCTAATACATACTCCAAACACATATAATAGACTCCAAAAAGGGGCAGATATCATGGCACAATAGTGATAAATATCAGGCCCTACCAGCAACCTAGCTCAACAAGATTAATTTTGGTAGTAGACCATTCTCTCGCTTGCGCCTAACTATTCTATGACCATGGTTATAGTTAAATACTCTAGAACACAAGAAATAAACAAAATTTTATTGATAGATCTAATAATCACCCTAGGAATTATATTGTTTGGCTAATCCATCAATACCATTAATAAACCTTAAACCTAACAAGAGATCTACTTAGACATTGATCTTTGTCACATAAATCATAGATGAATAGAATATATATAAAATAAAACAAAAGGAGTTCCAGAAGGACTCTGAAGGAGTTCCTCCCTTCTCTCCTAACCCTATAACAAGAATAAAAGAAAGCTCGCTGCCTAAACAATGGCATAGAAACACAAAAATTGGGGTTTAAGTCGTGCAGGGGCATTCTCGTAATTTTTGATTTGTGATGGCTTCTGGGCTTTAGTCGGTCTTAAAACAGTCGGGCTCTGTCTTCTGGGATCATCATCGATCGACACTAAGGCTCGCACCGTCGATCGACACTCATTCATCTCTCGACAGCTTCCTCTCGCGAGGCAGACAAAACCACCCTTCCAGTAAAGGGCATAACTTTGGCTGTATGATTATGATTTTGACCTCAAACCGGTGTAATTAGAAAGATAACTCAAAGCTATATCTCCTGTCAAAAGATAAGCTCAATCGCACCCGGGAAGGTCCCATCCATAGCTAAACATTTAACGCATCTGCGCAGTTCTGCATCTCTAGCAAGCTTCTAATATCACTAATGATTCTCATAGACGTACCTTATAACCTGAAAATACTCTAAGAGTTACTCCAACACAAATAATAGACTCTAAACCTTTTTAATCAGGCCAATATCAACTCTAGGAAAGTATGTCACAATAGTAGGTAAATATCAGGCCATATCAACTCCCCCATCACTTAACATTTTGCTTGTCCTCAAGCAAGCAAGGCAACCTGTGAAAGAGGTTTGAAAGTGAGGACTCACGTAATATCTAAGTATAACTGTCACCCTACTTTGTTGCAACCACATCTTATCAAGTCAATCAAGGAAAACTTTATATACCATATCCTAGTGTAGCACCAAATCCATTCTACCAAAACTTAGCAAATACTAGTCTGACTCACCCTCTACCTGATTTGATTATTTGCATAAAATAAGAAGTGCAGGCTTTACCGCCTGGGACGTATCGATCAAATGACACATGGACTCTTACCCCTGCAATTCTGGACAACCAGGCAAAAAGTCTCTTTGTTCCCTTTATTCACTCTTTTCTCTCTTCTGTGAATCTTTAGATCTCAAATCCAATGATCAATATCGTTTAACACAAACATTATGCCATATTCTTTCATTTTCTTCTTCTTTCTTGTCTTTTTCTTTTCTCTTTTGTTTTTGGGCAAAGTTGAGGCGAATAGTGGGGTCATCGGGTAACGTAGCTACCCCTCTGCATCTCGGGAACCATCTCAATATTTTAAGCTTTTAGGTAGATGCTGAAGAGAGAGATGAGAGAGAGAAGAGAGCGACAGGAGAGAGAGAAGAGAGAGAAGAGAGAGAGAGAGAAGAGAGAGCGAGAGAGAGAGAGAGAGAGAGAGAGAGAGAGAGAAGGGAACCAGAGGTGTAATGTCTTGATTACCTACATAATTGCAGAATAATCCGATCCAGTGTTATATGCCCTAAACAAGCAAATAATTTTCAGGATTAGTGTTGGAAATCATCTTCGGTTCTTCAAACTTTTAAGAAAGTGTGATATAGCGGCATGATGATCCACTTTGGTATCTCTAGTAATCTATGCAAACAACCTACTGAGAATTGTGCTAATGTGTTTGTCAATAATAAATCTTGATCATAGTCCCCTTCTTGACTCAATAAAACTTTTTGAAAAACTTATATAATATATTATATAGTTAAATAAGACTCAAAACAAATCAAATAGCATCAGCGAACCTCCCCCATACTTAAATTACAATTGTCCCAGTGTAATCATCCCTGATGGTTAGGAAATACCAAATCATAAGTAAATAACTAGAGAGAAAATCGATACCAGACTCGGTAATATATTATCGATCGATGTTCAAGATGTTGATTTTGACGATGGTCATGTTCCATGGTCGTTGATGTTGATTCTTGAAAATCGATCGATGATACATCTGTAAGTCTCTTACTTTTTTAGAATAATTATAGAAAAAAACTAAAAAAAGAACACAATATCAGTAAACCTCCCCAACAACACTATCACCAGTGTATACAATCTGAGATGAGAAGAAAAATAAATCAGAAGGACCAAATTTAACAAAGAAAAATGATATGCTTGCTTGCTGATGGTGACGTCTCGATTGACACAATTAAGTTGGCGATCGATCAATACTAGGGTTACTCCTTCGATCGCAATGATCAAGTATCGGTTGATGCTCTGTGCCAGACATCTTCCTCGGGTGAAAACCTGAATAATAACATAACTTACTAAAGTTAACTAAACAGTGGGGTTGCCTCCCACTCAGCGCTTGTTTATAGTCTTTAGTTTGACGTTTTGGATTTCTCATTCAGTTCTGGATGAGATTGGGGACTTTCTTAAAAACAACTCCAATGTCCATGTCTCATCTTCCTTTTAGTGAAAGCCTCCATAAACTCTTCTCCTTTGTCTATCATCTCAGCAATTAAGGAGTTCTCGAGCTTTGCAAATGGCCGTAAGAAAGTATCTGCTGCGCACTCTGTACTTCCTGACACCCTCTGAGAAGTGGGGAATTCAATGATACTGAGGACCGTCCTTGGTCTTTTTCCTCTTCTCCAATTCCTCTTTCGTCTTCAGACTTTCTGATCTCGTGGTATCCTCCATCAAAAAGATTTCGACACACTTTCAACTTTTTCTTCTCTGATACACTACGGGTGTCGATCAACACTCTAGTGTTGTGGTCGATCCGATGCTCCAATGGTGGTGTCGTTAGATACTGTTAGTTCTGGTGTCGATGATACTGCTTATGCTGGGCCTTTTCAACGTCACTTGCTCTATCTCGACCCCTCTGAGAAGCTACCGCATACATTCATCATAAAATACCACACTGTAGGAACCGGATCACACTTTATCTGGTGGAATAGAATTTTGACCTCTAAACAGCACAATGGAACCACAAAATTCACAGGGTCATGTACCCTCTTCACCATTTTTCGAAAAGCAGCAGCTTCTTCTGTGCAGATAGGTGGTCGTAGATGTTCATGGACAGCAAGGTGTGAGGTATCAGACTCGCGCATACTCTTCCAACTCGCGTCTGGTTCAATAACGTAATATGGTTCGTCCAGCCATGGTGTCGATCGATATCATAAAATGGGTCGATCGATGAAGTTGGGTGGCTGTCGATTGTATGCTCTCTCCGGTGGGTGTCTACCGTTGCCAGATTTTGGTGAAGTTCATATCTCTTCTCGAAGTGTTGTGATCGTCATTAACTTCTGCTCCAAGTCATGATCATATCTCAAAGCCTTTCTTCCAGCTCCATAGTGACTTTTCCTACTCGATTCCAGATCCCCAAGTTGTTCTCTATCCTTTGGCTCCAAGAGATCTCCCCTGGTAATTTTTCTGTCTACATATGGAGCATGATAACAACTTGATACATCAGTGCTCTTCAGCGTCGAGTCTGCAATATCTTGTGTACACTCTATCTTTCAGGGTTTCAAATGGTGTCAACTGACAGCAGGGGCTGGCTGTCGATCAACGCTGAGGTCTTAGCGTTGATCGACGCTGAGGACGGATCACTAATATAATGTTTTCATATGTGCTCAGCTCTCCAGATTCATGTTGATCATCATCCTATACGATACAACTCAGAAAAGATTCCATCTTGATCTCTAGATTTGATGCAATATCATAGAGAAAATCGTTGAGGAAGGCCGTTCGTGATGTCATTTCCAAGTAGTGAGGGATCCAAGTGGTAAGTTGTTGAATCAACATACTGCTTCTCCAGCAAGAGCAGTATTGGAATAGTTTGCAGAAGTAGTAATCTGCAGAGACTCCATTGCAGTTAATGGTCGTCACTAAATCATCAAATGATTCAAGGTGGTTATTGGGACATTCATGAGGAAGACCATGAAAAGGATGCTGACCCACAAGAGAGATATATGTAGGATTCAACTCAAAGACATTTCTCTGTTGTGCAGAATGACGCAACTCAGACCTTTTGGTGTAGAAATCCTCAGGCCTAGTGCAATCTCTAAGTGCCTTTTGTCGTTCAATCCCAAAATTCACAGAAACAGCAGTAGCATAAAGGATTGCAGTCCCCTGTGCACAAATCAATTGCCCTGCACTGTTGCGCGCACGACCTCTTTCGTTCCCGTAAGATGCCATTCTTGTCAACACTCAGTATGAGTACTTCGACCTTCTCTATCGTTCCCGCAAGATAGTGCCGATCGACAAGCGAGGTGATTGTGTTGATCGATGGAGAGTTGTTGGTGATCAGATCGCAGCTGCTTGGGTAATGTCGATTGATACTGATGAGTAGTGTCGTCGATACTTGGACTTTACGCTATTGATCGCTCTCTTGGATGGTGTCGACTGCCTCCTAGACTATGATCACGCGTTCTAAATCTAGTTGCTCTACTATAAGAGTCATATCCCCTTCTTTCTTCTGGTACTCATATGTATGTATCTGAAACACAAGAGAAGAAAATTTTATGTAAGTAAACTAATATAGAAAAATACCTAGACTAAATCAAACAAATGAGTCAAAGGCGAATATTCGCTTGCCAGCAACGGCACAAAATTTGAACAGGAGGGTTTGTATGTATTGTGGAACTCTATCAAATAACCCTACAAACTACTCTTTCAAGAGAGGTCAAATTGTAGTATTTAGGATCGAATCCACACGGGAGCGCGGGCACACAATAAACTCCATACAGTCGCGATAAAGCTAGGCAAATAGATTAATAAGCAATAAATAAACTATAGCATATAATGATTGATTGGTAAGTAAACATATAATAATAAATAGCTAGATCTAGGGTTCAGGCAAAGTGGTTATAGAGGATAGAAGCTGAGGGTAATTAATCATAGAACTCAATATCTATTTAAAAAACAACCAGTTCCAGCTGTGAGTCTAATCTATTGACTAACTCCAATTTATAAACTCTCGCTTGTTGACACAGAATGACATTCGATCAATGGCAATGATCCTGAGTCAATCGATGGTCTCTTGAGTCAAGCTTTATGAACTAATTCGATAAGTTACTAAATAAACTAAACAAATCTCGTTTGTTCAAATACCTGCTAGATGATAATT